>JAGFNQ010003580.1:560269-628479 GCA_024364735.1 Boesenbergia rotunda
ACATACGAGCATCTCCAGTTAGGCAGAAGGAGGCACATTTGACCTTCTCGACTTCTGGCCAGTCAAGAAGCTCCATTGTGCTCTCTAAAGTCTTGAACCAAGCCTGGGCATCCCAGGGCTCAGTCGTGCCTGAGAAGCTTTCAGGTTTCAGCCTCTGCCACTGGACGAGGTATGCTTCTTGTCTTCGGTTCACGGCAGGGGTCTCCTGTGTGACTGGTGGAACTTCAGCCACCACTGGAGTTTCCACTCCTGCTGTGGGTGGTGTAGGGGGCACTGGGTGCTGATTTGCCATCAGTGTGGCGATGGTCTTCTGTTGCTCTGAAATCTGAGCTTGCATTTGAGCAATGACTGCCATCAGGTTTGGCTGTTATGTGCCAGGCTCATTGTTATCTTGAACTGGAGTTCTGTTCCTTGCATTAGGAGCTCGGCCTCTTCTTGCCATCTAATAATGCATAAGGGAACAAGAAATCACTACTACATCTCTAGGTATAAACTTGTCTTCTTACTTAGTAACCTAATATCCATTCTAGGGATTAAACATGATTCCGTGATACTAAGGTATTAAACATGCTTCCTTGTTCTATGCACATATGAGTAAGTACTTAAGCATTTCTCTATACTGCAATTAAATAAAGGAGCAATAGAAAAACTGAAACTTAAAACTTTCTTACTTGAAGACGGCAAGGTTGATGCTGATGTGTGTGTGATGCTGGAGAATGGGAACTGCTCTGATACCAACTGTAGCGACCCGCCTTCTCTACCTTAGACGGACCGTTACTTGTCTACTTCTTGACTCTAATGCACGACTAAAAATGCGGAACTTTCTTAAACTTGTATTTAAATCTATCTAAGAATGATATTCTAACTTTAATAGTCATGCATGATACAATGGCACACTTCCTTTCTCTAAAATTCGTAAAGAAAATACTTATTGGAACTTGCCCTGCCCAGTCGACCTAGCTGCCCCAGTCGACCTGGCCAGGTCGACCTGGCAGCTCCAGTCGACCTGGCAGAAGGGTCGTCATGCTTCCGGGGCTACTGTCCAGTCGACCTAGCGTGCCCAGGTCGACTGGCACGCCTGGGGGGTGAGTCTCCAACACCATTACAAGCAATTCTAACCATTTAAACTCATCACACAAGGTTCTATAACATTACTAAAGCATTATGGAATATGAATGCAACTTTTCTAAGCATATTTAAAGCAATAAAAACTTAATTCAAAAGGAGACTAACAACATCTTGGCACATGCATCAAATAGCTCCATCAAAGTATCGATATTCAAAACTACTCACGCTCATACTCATCCAATGCAATCATAAGGATATATATACTAAATAGAATGACATGGAATCTTTACTCGTGGTTTTAAGACATGCAAAATATCTAAAACGCAAATACTTGGATAAATTCTATGTGATCTAACTTAAACTAAGAATCTGTAACAAATGCACTTTAAGTCTTTTATTCATCTTGTCCCAAGGACCTCTCCAAGGTCAGCCACCACACACACGTCACTTAGCACTGCCTCGTCGCCTTCCTTCAGAATTGCTTGCCTTTACCTTCACCTGCAGCAAGAGGAAATGCAACTAATAAGCATAAAGCTTAGCAAGTACTATCTAGCTCACAAAATCTCGAAATGTGCAAGCATGCTTTTTAAACAATGTGAAATCACATGAGATACTTTTATGCTTAAAAGAAACACTAAAACATGTATAACTCAAAACATGCATACTCAAGCATTAATAAGTCTTAACTCACTTTTTCTTGGCTTAACTTGAAACTTTAGCAATTCTTTAACTTTAAATCTTTCTTTAACTTTTAGAAAACTTCCTTAAACTTTAGAAAAACTTTGCTAAAGCATATACTTGAAAATAATAACTCACTTGGATCCACTTAAGACGTAAGTACCATCTTATGCGCGTTACCTAAAAGGTTGGGGTAGCGAGCCACCAATCCTAATAGAGCAGACCTTGGTCTACCAGGGCCAAGACCTTGGAATTGGACACCTGGATTTCTTTAACGACGCCCTTGGACGCCGGGTACTGGCCTTAGAAAATAAAATACTTATTTTTTCTTATCTTGAATGCCTTGGCATTTTAACGAGCACCTTGTGTGCCCAAATCCCTAAGTCTTGACCTTTGGGGATTTCTTAAGGCATTGGCCTTTTGTTCTCTTATCTTTACCTTCTCTTTTCTTTTCTCATAACTTTTCTTAGACCCTAACCTCATATAGGGTACTTAATTAAACTTATACAAGCATGGATTAAACTAGGGTTATATGCAAAATCATAAACTAAAGGAAAATTGCATTTTTAACTTCCTAACGGGAAAAACTTACGGAAAACCGCCTCTTACTGCAGGTGAGCAGTACTTACCTTGATTTCTTTGGACTTACAACCAAAATTGGCGTCTAGGGCTCGGGAGAAACTTGAGATCTCGATGAACCGTTCGCGCCTACGCGTTCCTCTCGTCGAGACGAACGAAACGCTCCGCACTCCTTGATTCTTCCTTGGCCGGTGCCCCCTTAGAAGAGGAGAGGAGGTCTTGGTGTCGGCGTGCGCACAAGAGAGGGGAAGAGGGGCGGCGTACGTGCGGCTTGGGCGAGGAAGAGGGCTTTAGTTGAGAGAAATAAAATTTCTCTCTTTAATTATCTATTTATACTTAGGGTATTTAAGTCCAACTTATAACTTAACTTAATATCTCTCTATTTTCTTTCAGCACACCCCTGCTGGGGCTCCTGGTTAACTCGACCAACTTAAGTCGTTGGTCCCATGGGAGGTCTCGGGTTCAAAACTCGTCCAGGTAACTTTTTGCCGAAAACTCTATTTCTTTTAATAAAAATACTAAACGGACTCGGAAAATTCCATAAAAATATTCTAAAAATTCCTAAAAATATCTAGAATATTTCTAAAACATTTTTAAATAGTTCTAAGGACTTTAAGAACTTTAATATGGAAATTTCGGGGCGTTACAATGTCTCCCTTATGGTTCAATTTGTTCTTGAAGACACATTTGGTTCCAATAATGGAGGTCTTCTTGGGTCTAGGGACTAAGTCCCAAACTTGACTCCTTTCAAATTGACCTAGTTCATCTTGCATTGCAATGATCCAATCGGGATCATTTAATGCTTCATCAATTTTTCTAGGTTCAATTTCGGAAATTTGAGCAACTTCATTAGCCTCATTCCGGAAGAATGATCTAGTTCTAACCCCATGATGGATGTCTCCAACAATTTGGTCTTGGGGATGACTAGAGGCTAATCTAGCTTGCCTTGGTGTTGGTGGTGCTTCTTGAACGGGTTCACTAGACACAAGTCCAGCCTCAAGATCCGGCTGATCAATGGGATGTCTAGGTTCACCGTCATCAGACTCATCACCATCAACAACACTGAGTTTCATTCAAACTTAGTCTCCTAAGTTCAAGTTGGACTCCTTCTACATTTTCTGATTGGTCACTTGATTTTGGAATTTCTTCAAAAACCACATCAGAAGACTCTTCAACTAATTTAGATTTCTTGTTGTAGACTCGGTAGGCTTTGCTAACGAGGGAGTACCCGACTAGTATCCCTTCATCAGCCTTAGCCGTGAACTTTCCAAGGTGATCCTTGGTGTTTAGAACGAACACCTTACAACCAAACACCCTAAGGTGTTTAACCGTAGGTGGTTTCCCAAACCAAAGTTCATGGGGAGTCTTTCATAGAAACCTATGAATGAGGACCCGATTTTGCACATAGCAAGCTGTATTTACAGCTTCAGCCCACAAGTAACTTGGTAGTGAGTACTCATTGAGCATGCTTCGTGCAGCCTCTTGTAAAACACGGTTCTTCCTCTCTACAACACCATTTTATTGTGGTGTTCTAGGAGTAGAGAACTCATGCTTATAACCTCTATCTTGACAAAATTCTAAAAACCTTTGGTTTTGAAATTCACCTCCATGATCACTTCTAATTGTCTTAATGGTTGATGATTTTTCATTTTCAACTCTCCTACAAAAAAAAATGAAGATATCTAAGGTTTGGTCCTTATATTTTAAAAAGTATGTCCATGTATATCTAGTGAAATCATCAATGATCACAAAGCAATATCTACTTCCATTCAATGATATGATGGTACTACAATCAAATAGATCCATATGATGTGAATCTAATGCATTAGAAGTACTTACAGCACTTTTACCTTTATGTGCAGATTTTGCTTGCTTACCCATTTGACATGCATCACAAAGTTTGTCTTTCTCATACTTGATGCTTGGTAAGCCACGGACTAGTCCCTTGTTGGCCAACTTCCGGATGTTCTTCATGTTAACATGTGCTAACCTTCGGTGCCAAAGGGTGGACTCTTCTTCTTTTGACATGAAATACTTAGCAGAAACATTAGTAGCTCTTTTAAATGAAACTTGATAAATATTGTCTACTCTTGTTCCTACTAGTACCGTGTCCAAGGTGTCATGTTGTCTAACTAGACATTGACTTGGTTGGAAGTCAATTGTGTAACCCGTGTCACACAATTGACTGACACTTAGGAGATTAAATTTCATCCCCTTGACTAGAAGAACATTTGAAATTCTAAGACATTCGGATATTTGAATGTCTCCTATCCCTATGACCTTAAGACTACCATTGTTACCAAATGATACATTACCTCTACTTTTCTTGTGAAGTGTGGTAAACAATGATCTATCCCCGGTCATGTGTTTGGAGCATCCACTATCAACGAACCAAGTTGATAGATGCTCCCTCTCAATCATAACCTACACAATTCGAAAAATAAAAGTTTTAAGTACCCAAACCTTGGGACCTAAAGCATCAACTAAACACGACTTAGGCACCCATGCCTTGACACCTTTCTTTTGAGTCTTGGGTGTCCTAGATTGTCTCATATCAGTCCTAGACATCAAAGACACTAATGAGGGTTCTTTGGGTCGATAACCAATACCGGCCCTATTGTAAACTGCCCTTTGGGTATTTAGGATCATATCTAGGGTCTTAGAGCTAGTTGAGAACTTCCCAAGAATATTCTTGAGCTTCTCAACTTCACTCTTCAATAATTTGTTCTCTTCTACTAGCAAGTTATCATGCAAATCATTTACTTCCTCAACCTTAGAGGATTTCAAAGTTTCAATCTCATGTTTCAATGATTTATTTTCATCTTCTAACAATTCAACATGCAAATCATCAATGTCATCATCTCTAGATACCTTCAATTGATCAATTTCTAATTGCAATGCTTTAACCGTATTTTTGGACTTCTTAAGCATACTAGTTAAACATGCAATTGCTCTATAACACTTTTCAAGTTTGGGAGAAGTTACCTCTTCATCATCCGAAGATGATGAAGCCGCGTTTGAGGAACTTGAATATTCATCACTGCTCTCCTCTCCAAGAGCCATGAGTGCCACATGCCTAGTGCTCTTCTCCTCCTTCTCTTCATCGGATGAGCTAAAGGATGACTCATCCCAAGTGGCTTTCAAGGCCTTCTTCTTCTTCTTGGATTTTTCTTCTTTCTTTTTGGATTTCTCCTCCTTCTTCTTGAGTTTTGGACATTCATTCTTGAGATGTCCTTTCCTACCACACTCAAAGCAAGATGCATTAGTCTTATCAAGTTTGGATTCACTAGAGTTACCTCTACTCTTGAAACGTCGATTCCTTCGCATCATCCTTCGCACGAAGTTCGCCATCTCGGAGGAAGAAGAGTCACTGCCATCTTCCTCGGAATCGGACTCGGATTCGGAAGAGGATGAAGATGAAGAGACTTCCTTCTCCTTCTTCTCCTTCTTCTTCTTGTTGATTCGGAACCCTGCAACTAAGGCAATCCCCTTCTCCTTGGGGCCTTTGTTAGCCATTTCATGCAATTCCATCTCACAAAATAAATCATCTAACTTTACAATGGATAGATCCTTGGAAACTTTGTAGGCATCCACCATGGATGACCACAAAGCATTCCTTGGAAAGGCTTTCAAGACATACCTCACAAGGTCGCGATTCTTGACCTTTTCATCAATCGAACGAAGCCCATTGAGGACTTCCTTGAACCGGCTATGGAGCTCACTTACCGTTTCATTCTCCTTCATGGAGAGATTTTGGAGTTGATTGAGGAACAAGTCCCTCTTGGCGATTCTTGAATCTCGGGTGCCCTCATGGAGTTCGATGAGCTTGTTCTACAAGTCCTTAGCACTTGTGAAAGGACCAACCTTGATGAGTTGGTCTTTGTTCATGTCACAATGTAGAGTGACAACCGCCTTCGCGTCGGCTTCACTCTTTCGCGTTTGTTCGGCAGTCCACCTCCATGACTCAAGTTCTTTACTTTCATCATCCTTCGGAGGGGTGAATCCCTCCTTCACCGCGAACCAAGTGTGGATATCCATCTTCAAATAGTATTCCATCTTTAATCTCCAATATTGAAAGTCGGCGCCATCAAAGAATGGAGGTCGGGTGGTGGAAAAGCCTTCTCTCAACGCCATCTTGTTGATAACTCTCGGATGTTAAGTTGTAGATAGAGCCCCAAGCTCTGATACCACTTGTTGGGAACGGATGGCTAGAGAGGGGGGGGTGAATATAGCCAATCGCTTCGACTTTAAACACTTATGAAGTTTTTGCAACTCAGATATCAGTAGCACAGCGGAAAGAGTAGAAAACAGAGTGTGCAGAAAACTAAAAATAGAAACGAAAGCAAAACAAACACAACTAGCAAGATCGCTAACAAGGAGAGTTTACAAGGTTCGGGGATAACTTGCCCCTACTCCTTGGCGTGCCCTTAAGGTGGGCGATCCCATGATCGTCGGCAGATCAAGCCCCGGTTAACACCGGATAGAAGACAACCTCCTTCTCGGTGGAGAAACCTCTCCACAGCGTTTCAATCACAAATATATGTTTAAGAACAATGAAACAATAGGAAGGATCTTACTCAAGCACTCAGCAAAGACAAGAACACAGCAAGCTTTCCCGAGCTCTACCCAGCGGCGATCTCACGCAAGGAACCTTTCCTCGTGTCTTCCCGCTGTCGGACTCCAAGCCTCTTGTTCTCTCCTTCAAGCGCTCAAGTAATAGTTGCTTCAAGAATGTAGTAGCTTGCTCAAGGTGATGAGAACTTCAGAAACGCAGCAAGCAAGTTGTGGAGAACTCAAGGCGCGGCTAGAAACTCAGTTCGCAAAAAACAGCTGCTTCATCTATGAAGCCTTCTCCGCCCTTTTTGTTTCTCCACTCAGCATCAGGTGACAGCATCTCCTGCAGCCTCTAGCTACCTCACTGCCAACGCCAGCTACCACTGAGCCTTCCCTGGACTTCCTGAGCTCCCTCAGCCAAGCTCCAGTCAGCGGCTCCAGTCTGCAGCTCCGGCCGTTGCAACCTGAGATGGAAAACGGACAAACCTGCTCCAAGGAAAGCATCCATTGACTTCTCCTTGAGTGTTTGAATCCTCCCCTATCACCTGCAGCTTAATCAGAGTGTTAGAGCAGCATATCAAGCAGTAAATCAAGGTTCAGAAGTGAAGCGCAGAGAATCGGATACGATCAGACGCTCTGATCACGTCTGACAATGCAATTTAAATTAAAGTGATCGGTCACCGAACCGATCCAGGGCTTGTGGATCGGTCACCAGACCGATCCACCTCTGTGCTGGGATTCCCAGCTCTCACGGCAACACAGCCTGATCGGTCACCGGACCGATCAGAGTGAAGCCTGATCGGTCACCAGACCGATCAGAGTGAAGCCTGATCGGTCACCAGACCGATCAGAGTGAAGCCTGATCGGTCACCAGACCGATCAGAGTGAAGCCTGATCGGTCACTCAGACCGATCAGGACATATGAACAGTAATTCTGTAATCAGATCCTAAGTCCCTGATCGGTCACCGGACCGATCCAGGGTCTGATCCGGAGGAGAACTCACTCACTGTTCGCTCCCTGATCGGTCACCAGACTGATCAGGAGCAAGTCAGTGAGGAAGCTGCTTGCTCCTTGATCGGTCACCGGACCGATCAGACATCGCTGGATCGGTCACCAGACCGATCCACGAAGGAGTAGCGTGCCAATATCCCTGATCGGTTACCAGACCGATCCAGGGAGTCAAACCCAGCCCTCCAAGCTAGGGTTTCATCCACCTTAGCCCTCCAAGCTAAGGATTTTTCCATCTAACTCTCCAAGTTGGGAATTTGCACCTAACCCTCCAAGTTAGGACTTTTCACCTAGCCCTCCAAGCTAGGACTTTTCACCTAGCCCTCCAAGCTAGGACTTTTCACCCAACCCTTCCGAGTTAGAACTTCATCCAACCTAGCCCTCCAAGCTAGGCACCTGACTCTCCAAGCCAGGACTTTTCACCTAATTCTCCAAGTTGGGACTTTGCACCTAACCTTCCAAGTTAGGACTTTTCACCTAGCCCTCCAAGCTAGGACTTTTCACCCAACCCTTCCGAATTAGGACTTTCCAACACCTAGCCCTCCAAGCTAGGATTTTACACACCTAACCCTCCAAGTTAGGATTTTCCAAACCCTGCCTAATCCTCGATCAGGACTTAATCATAATCATCAACCTAAACTAAAATCGGTGTCAACACCAAAACAATAATCAGGGCCAGACTGTATCAACAGTTATCACATCTCACACAAACTATAAGGTTTACCAAAACGTTTTTGTTTGCTAGAAATGGGGTGAGATGCTAGGATCAACTCGATTTCTCAAAATGTCAATGCATCCCTTGAGAAATTAAGTTGACAAGACAAAAATCACTTCGGTGACCAAGTATGGGGAAAACCAATGCATAACACATGTGTATTTGGCTCCATGATCATACTTGGACATTCCAATCAAGGAAACTTGATTGGAAACTTGAATTTGGCACAATCTTGGTTAAAACTTGTTTGAATGATTGTTGATTGAGTTTGACTCCACTTGGATGGAGCAAAGTGTTTGTTCAAACCCTAAGGACCTTTGATCCTTGTTTTAGGGATCAATTTTAGTCAAGGGATCACCCCTAAGATCGATATTTGCCATCAGATTCCCTCAAAAATCGTGTGAAAGTCTGAAACTGAAAGTTTCAGATCGTATCTGGGAGTATCATGAACCCTGATCGGTCACTGGACCAATCAGGCATAGGGCTGATCGGTCCCCGGACCGATCTGGCTGCATCCTGTTGGGATCGGTTCACAGACCTATCAGAGGCATCACAGAGACTTAAGGAAAATCTGACCAAACATTCTGTGCTAGCCTGGATCGGTCCCCGGACCGATCTGGCACCCTGTGGTGATCGGTCCATAGACCGATCAGGAGGGCTTCTCAAACATCATCCAACCCTACTGTTCGCTTCCTGATCGATCAGCCGATCGATCAGGATCCTACCTGATCGGTCACCCGACCGATCAGGACCAGGTCAGTCCGATCAGGCCAGAGCCTGATCGGTCTGGACGTTCTCAGATCGAACGGTGATCCGTTCAATCGCATTAAAGTCTGGTTGGTGGACTGATCCACCAACCGATTAACTTCTCGAAAAACCTCTCTTTGTCGAACCCTAACACCGAACCTCACTACCTTGCATCTCTTCACTTCATGCGAGAGCCTTCCTCATCTCCTTCTTCCTCTTGCGAGTGCGCGCGTGCTGTTCTGAGAGGGTTCCTACGAGCTCTTTCTTCTTCCTGCGAGTTTCTCTCTCACTGATGGTGTTTGCGCTCCTTTCTTGCGCCGAGGGTCTTCTCCTACGCAAGCCTTTTCCCTTCCAGACTTCAAGAACTTCACCAATGGCACCAAAGTGAGTCTTTAGCTTAGTTTTTCTTGCAAATCGGTTCATAGTATATGTATTTGCGCTAATCATGGTCTTTATTTTGATTCTCTTGTTGTGCCGTGACCTCTTGTTTTGGCCATGACCCATCTGTGCCAATCTTACCCTTGATTAATTCTACCTTATTCTTAAATTGTGCTATTATGATCATGTCTATCTTGTGTCTCTGATTAAACTGTGTTCTTTTAATCATTGTGTCTTGATCACGCTCTCTAATTGGGTCTTTGATTACATCTTATATTTTGATCAAACCTTAACTTATATCATGATTCAATTCACTTCTCTTGATCAAATCCGCTGTCATGATCTATTCCATTCTTTAGAAAATCATCTAAGGGAAAGGAACCCATAGAGGGCAGCTCGAAGGGCAAAGACCCGTCATCATCTACACCTCCTTCGGGTCCTCCTCCACCTCCACACACTAGGTTTCAAAACATTCATTATGCTCTAGATTTTCTATGGCACAACTTCAAACTGATGCCATGTCGGACTGGATCAAACCTTTATCTACGAACATTGTCCCTCAGTTCGGCGAATTATTGAACATTATAATCTTCAATCCATTCTATACCTTGAGAGGCCAATCAATCTTGATTTGGTTTCTAAATTCTATAACAACATGGTTAGTGGGGAGGGTACGGGATGGAAAACCCGTGTTGCCAGTGTCGACCTTACTTTTAATCGATCTATTTTCACTGACTTTCTTGGCTATCGCCGGTCAGAGAATGATTTTTCTCTCTATTCTTATCTTCCTAATCCTCTTCTGGTACCCTTTGATGGAGCCATTCCTGATTCCATCTACGAGTATTTTCTAGGCCATCCCAGGCCAAAGGGTTCCGGTGAGCGCACCCGTGATTTTCCCACATTTCCTGCTCTTTGTCTTTCCCCTATTGAATATGTTTTGTTTAAGATCATCACAAATTGTCTCCTTCCAACTACTTCAAAACACCTAGATGAGATTCACCCGTTCCACTGCTTGATGCTCTACGGGATGCATCAGCAGTTAGACTTTGACCCAGTGGCTTCAGTCTATTTCTACATCATAGTCCACAGTCAGATGTACGGCCAGACGGTCTACATGCCTTTTGGCCACATCATTACTGCTTGGCTCCAGTCCGTAGGTATCGATGTTTCACAGGGCCGCATTGTGCCCATGGTTCGCCAAGACTGCCGTCTGGATCGTCGCATGCTCGCTCAGTCCGGCATTATTGTCGGGCCGCAGGGGCTAAGGTGGAAAAATCAACGACATGTGGGGGAGTCATCAGGAGCAATCTCTGATCAGGAGCCATCCACTGGTGCTGAGGATTATGATGAGTGGGCTCCTGATCTACGCTGGTAGGTTGCGGAGTTAGAGCAGTTGATGCAGCGCGAGTTACACATTTCCGAGCTCTGGCACCAGGAGGTCAGCTCGGAGTTTCAGTCTTTCGATCGTCGGCTCGACGCTCTCGCATCCGACGTTTCTGAGATCAGCTCACTACAGGACACATGGTATCAGGAGTGGTATCATCATACGTTTCCTGGTGGTGCGTCCCCAAGCAACCCTCCGCCAGGAGGTGTTATATATATTGCTGATTCTTCAGACGATAAGCATTGATGGCATTGACTGTTTTGGTGAATGTTATATTTGGTTGTGCTCAGTTCCTTTTAAGGTGTATTGACTTTGTTGCTACTTGATGCACTGATATTTTGCTTGCCCTATCATGTTTAGGATGTTGGCTTATATGAGTTCACATGATTACTATTTGTCTATATGCCTCATTCTATATTATTATGCATGCTTATGATGTTGCTTATGATGCCTTGCCCATATGATACATATGTTTGTATTACCATACCCTACTCTTGTCATATGTGTTCATATGTTTTTCAAAATTTAAATTGTATCTTTGTTGTTTTGGGATACCCCTAGGGTTGGGGGGAGTATGGTTAAACATAACAGCCCCTCTAGACCCTTTTCGGTGTTCGACAAAGGGGGAGAGTATTGGTTGGTTAAGTTTAGGATGGTTATATTGTAGGGGGAGGATCTTAATTCCCCTATGATTCTGAAAGTTGAGAATTGAGAATCCCTAAACTTAAAATCGGATTGTCAAATAACAAAAAGGGGGAGATTGTTGATGCAGTCTGACCCTGATTGTTGTTTTGGTGTTGACATCGATTTTAGTTTAGGTTGATGATTATTGTGATTATGGTTAAGTCCCGATCGGGGATTAGGCATGTTATGGAAAATCCTAGCTTGGAGGCCTAGGTGTTGGAAAATCCTAACTTGGAGAGTTAGGTATGGAAAATCCTAGCTTGGACGGCTAGGTGTTGAAAAGTCCTAATTCGGAAGGGTTGGGTGAAAAGTCCTAGCTTGGAGGGCTAGGTGAAAAGTCCTAACTTGGAGGGTTAGGTGAAAAGTCCCAACTTGGAGAGTTAGGTGAAAAATCCTGGCTTGGAGGGTCAGGTCCTAGCTTGGAGGGCTAGGTGGGGAAAGTTCTAACTCGGAAGGTTGGGTGAAAAGTCCTAGCTTGGAGGGCTAGGTGAAAAGTCCTAACTTGGAGAGTTAGGTGAAAAGTCTCAACTGGAGAGTTAGTGGAAAAACCCTGGCTTGGAGGGTCAGGTCCTAGCTTAGAGGGCTAGGTTGGATGAAATCCTAGCTTGGAGGGCTAGGTTGGAGCCCCTGGATCGGTCTGGTGACCGATCAGGGAGTTGGCACGATGCTCCTTCGTGGATCGGTCTGGTGACCGATCCAGTGATAACTGATCGGTCTGGTGACCGATCAGGGAGTATGCGTTTCACCCACTATTTGGCTCCTGATCGGTCTGGTGACCGATCAAGGAGCACACAGTGAGGTTGAGTTCCCTTGCTGATCTGCTCACTGTGCAGATCGTTCTGGAGAACGATCCAGCGTCGCAGGTTCCTCTCTATGATCGATCAGGATGGAGCCTGATCTGTCTGGTCATAACCTGATCAGTCTGGTGACCGATCAGGAGGCTCCCTGATCGGTCCGGTGACCGATCAGGAGGTTTGGACTGCGAAGCTCAGAAATCGCCCGATAAAGGGGTGGATCGGTCTGGTGATCGATCCACAACCTAGGATCGGTCTGGTGATCGATCCAGGAGAGTCCCAAAGAAATTGCGATTTCTGATTGAGCGTTGGGGACCGATCAGGACGAAGCCTGATCGGTTTGGACCTAGCCTGATCGGTTTGGTGACCGATCAGGAGGCTCTCTGATCGGTCCGGTGACCGATCACTTTAATTCAAAATGCACTGTTAGACGCTCTGAACGCGTCTGAACGTATCTGATTCTCTGCGCTTAACATCTGATACATGATTTTTTGCTTGATATGTTGTGCTAACACTCTGATTAAGCTGCAGGTGACAGGAAAAGATTCAAACACTCAAGGAGAGTCAATGGAGGCCTTTCCTTGGAACAGGTTTGTCTGTTTTTCCATCTCAGGTTGCAACGGGCACTGGCGCTGGCTGGAGCTGCTGTCGGGGGCTGGTCTGAAGGAAGCTCAGGGAGTCCAAAAGAGCTCAGTGGTGGCTGGTGGTTGCAGGTGAGCAGCTGGAAGTTGCAGGGAGATGTTGTCACCTAGCGTTCAAGAGGAAAACAAAATGGGCGATGTGAAGCAGAGCAAGAAAAGTGGTTGTTGCCTTGGTTTTGAGCTGTGATTACTTGCTGCGTGCTTGTGCTCCTTGTTGATCATCCACTCTTGAGAAAGCTACTCTGATCTTTGAAGCAACCAGCCCTTGCTTGAGCACTTGGAGGAAGGAACAAGAAGCTTCGAGTCCAACAGCGAGAAGACACGGGGAAAGGGTTCTTGCGTGAGATCGTCGCTGGGTGGAGCTCAGAGGGAGCTTGCTGTGTTCTTGTCTTTGCTAAGTGCTGAGTAAGATCCTTCTTGTGTTTCTTTATGCTTAAACTATATCCTTGATTGAAACGCTGTGGAGAGGTTTCTCCACCGAGAAGGAGGTTGCTTACTATCCGGTATTCACCGGGGCTTGATCTGCCGACGATCAAGGGATCGCCCAACTTAAGGGCACGCCAAGGAGTAGGGGCAAGTTATCCCCGAACCTTGTAAACCCTCCTTGTTAGCGATCTTATTTGACTGTTCTAGTTTGTTTTTGTTTTCTGCATTTCTGCACTTCTCTACTTCTTTGTTTCCGCTGCGATGCTACTAACGAATTGAGTGCAGAAATCTGATAAAAGCTCTAAGTCCAAGTGTTTGGCTATATTCACCCCCCCCCCCCTCTCTAGCCATCCGGGTTCCAACAAAGAGAAACAAGAAGCTTGAGTCCATCAGCGAGAAGACACGAAGAGGAGAGTCTTGCGTGAGATCTGCGCTGGGTGGAGCTCGGGAGAAGCTTGCTTGTGTTCTTATGGTTCTAAGTGCTGAGTAAGATCCTTCTTGAGTTTCCTGTACTTTATACTTTATCATCTTGAAACGCTGTGGAGAGGTTACTCCACCGAGAAGGAGGTTGCATTTTATCCGGTGTTTACCGGGGCTTGATATGCCGACGATCAAGGGATCGCCCACCTTAAGGGTACGCCAAGGAGTAGGGGCAAGTTATCCCCGAACCTTGTAAATCCTCTTGTTAGCGTTTTGCATTTGTGCTTAGCTAGGTTTTATTTCTGTATACTCTGTTTTCTTTAACCTCCGCTGTGCTACTAACACTTAAGGTATAGAAAATTGATAAGTGGTAAACTTTAAGTGTCTGGCTACATTCACCCCCCCCCCCCCTCTAGCCATCCAAGTTCCAACAATGATGTCACTTATTCGATCATTGTAGGTCGCAAATTAACACGTGGATAAGTCTCACTCTACAACATGTACATGACCATCCCGATATGGGTTGGGTAGACAAGCATGTTCTATCTTGAAGAGTTTAAATGTCACACCATCCTGGGACCCAAGCGTAATGAATCACACAAAGAATTTGGTCCATCAAGTCAATAAGGCGGGCAAAGTGCTCGAGCATAAGTTGGGGTACTCGAGCTACCTACGTACTAATGCGGAGAAGAGCCATGCATGTATGTTTAGGTTTGTTGTAAAGCTATCGGACGTCAATATGTGACAGAGCGGATCGATCCATAGTGGATCAATGATTTGGCAGGATGGGGTCGGTCGACCTGTCATCTTGGCAGATTAGGAAATCTCCAACCCAACCCAATCTATGATTGGTTGCGAATTAGGCAAGTCAACCCACAGGCCTATCAAAAATTTAAAAAATATATATATTTTTAAAGTTTTACTTCGGAAGGATTTCATCAATCAAATTATCCAAAAATGTATATTTTAAATATAAATAGACACGAACAAATACTCATATTAGATGAAAAATATAATTTTTATTTTAAAATTATAATAAGGAAAGATAATAAATTGACAAAAAATTTGACTTGTATGTATTTCTCAACCCACGGACTAAATCAAGCCCGTTATGAGCCAACCTATGTGGGTTGTGGGCTTAGGCGGGTCGGTCCATTGTATATTTGAATTGATAAAATTTTAACTTAATTAGCTTAAATTATTTGATGAGATGGTCAATTTGATGTGCCAAATCTAAATTGATAGCCGATGGTTGGAAATCATTTCTTCCTTGTTATCAATACCTTTAACGGTTTAACTACTTTTAGTTATTATGAAAAACTTGAGGAAAAAAAAAGCATATTGTTACTCAAATATAAATCATTGATGAGAAAATATTCAGTATTCATTAATAAAAAAACCTTTGGCATTGAATTATAATATTAATAATGATAATAATAATAGTAATAATAAAATATTTCATTTATAATAATAATAATAATATTTGTCAGGTTCATCTGTCAGTCAAGCCAACTGCGAGTCAAGCCAACTGTCGGTCAAATCTAAATTTTTAAAAAAATTCAAGTTAATATATTTTGTTTTAACATTGATGCTTGAGCCATTCTAAAATAAAATATCTAGAATTTGTTATTAATAATGATAACCTTAACTACAAATATCTATCACTAGATCTTTCGTACAAAAAATTATTATTATTTATAAAAAATAACTTTTAAAATATCATATTTTTTATTTAAAAATATCTTTGTTCTATACAAATACAATTCAATTATTCCACTTAGTTAAAATTAATAAACATAAGATATTATTATATCAAAAAACAATCAAAATTATTTAATTTATTAAAATTATTTAAAATCATTTTGATCAAATTAATAAAGAATATTTTAATATAATAATACTTATGTGTTGATTAAATTGAATTAATTTATTTTTAACCTGTTTTAGATGTTGTGCGTCTATAATAGTATTCTAATAAGAATAGTTTTTATAATAAAAGTATAATAAAGTAATATTTTGATTTTTTTTAAATACTTATCTTTATTCTATGTAATAAATTATTTCAATTTATTAAAATTATTATATAAAAAATATTATCGTATTAAAATACCGATTATCAACTCAATTAAAATATTATTTCAACTATTTACTTTACAACCGTTTTAAAATGTTTATGTTACTCGTGGGGCAACAATTTAAGGGAAGGATGTTAAATTGTTTTTTTAATTATGTTATGGTTAGATTTTATAGAATTTTTTTTTAATAAAATACGTAATTATGAAATGTTAAATTTTTAATATGAAAATTTAAATATTTTTTTTAAATAATTTTTTGAAGTTGAAATAAGTTTAATCAAATTTTTATTTTTATTTATATGATAATTTAGATGCTCAAATTTCATGTAAAATAAAAATATTATTAGTGTTGACGTCCATAAGTGTTCTAATAAAAATATAATTGTAAATAGCCCCCTAATAAAAATATAATAAAGTAATATTTTTTAAAAAATAGATAATAATGGGAGCCCTTAGATATTTTGAGCCGTTCACAAAACATAAGGGTAAAATAGTAAAACACAAAATTAAAGCAACCGGGCCTAGATTTTTTCTATAAAAGGAACGGATCTCCCCCACGTGGCCATGCATCAGAAGCGCGGCAACTGGCGGGGGAGAGAAGGGCGGGTGGCGATGTCGTGCTCGTCGTCGGCTCTGGCGCCGCTCCTCGGAGGCGGCACGAACGGGTCCGCCGCCGCCGACTACATCTGCAACCAGTTCATCGACTCCGGCCGCGCCATCGACACCACCTACCTCCTCTTCTCCACCTACCTCGTCTTCGCCATGCAGCTCGGTTTCGCCATGCTCTGCGCCGGATCCGTGCGCGCCAAGAACACCATGAACATCATGCTCACCAACGTGATCGACGCCGCCGCCGGCGGCCTCTTCTACTACCTCTTCGGCTTTGCCTTCGCCTTCGGCAAACCCTCCAACGCCTTCATCGGCACCCGATTTTTCGCCCTCGAGAGCGTGCCTGACTCGAGCTTCGACTACTCCAACTTCCTCTTCCAGTGGGCCTTCGCCATTGCCGCCGCCGGCATCACCTCCGGCTCCATCGCCGAGCGCACACAGTTCGCCGCCTACCTTATCTACTCCTCCTTCCTCACCGGATTTGTCTACCCAATCGTATCTCACTGGTAAGCCATCACTCTGTTCCAGTTTTTTCAAACCTACTAATCCTAGAGATCATTGGCCCGGCAGACGAAAATTTCTCATCGGCCACTGGGATAGACTGTCCTGCAAATTAATCTAGCTCTAGTTAACGGCGACAGCGCTTCACCGTAGCCCGGGGCAACACTCTGTTATAATGATTTGGTGGTTGAGTGATTTAATTTTCCGATGATGTCGACTTCAGCCATGATTGTTGTCATTGATGTGAAAATTGATTAGGTTTTGGTCGGCGGACGGGTGGGCGGCGGCGGGGAGGAACGCCGGGGAGCCTCTGCTGTTTGATTCCGGAGTGATCGACTTCGCAGGGTCGGGAGTTGTCCACTTGGTAGGGGGCATCGGAGGGCTGTGGGGCGCCTTCATCGAGGGCCCCCGCATCGGACGCTTCGACCACGCCGGCCGCTCGGTGGCCCTACGCGGCCACTCCGCCACTCTGGTGGTGCTCGGCACTTTCCTCCTCTGGTTCGGTTGGTACGGTTTCAACCCCGGCTCCTTCGCCGTCATCTTCAAGGCCTACGGCCCCAGTGGCTCCAATCACGGGCAGTGGTCCGCCGTCGGACGCACCGCCGTCACCACCACCCTCGCTGGCTGCACCGCCGCGCTCACGACCCTCTTCGGTAAGCGCCTTCTGACGGGCCACTGGAAGGTGGCCGACGTCTGCAACGGGCTCCTCGGCGGCTTCGCGGCCATCACCGCCGGATGCTCGGTGGTCGAGCCATGGGCCGCCATCATCTGCGGCTTCGTCTCCGCCTGGGTGCTCATCGGCCTCAACCACCTCGCGGCGGCGCTCCAGTTCGACGACCCACTTGAGGCCGCGCAGCTCCACGGCGGCTGCGGCGCCTGGGGAATTATCTTCACGGCGCTCTTCGCGACGGAGAGATACGTGAACGAGGTGTACCCGGGGCGAGCCGTGCGGCCCTACGGGCTCCTCATGGGAGGCGGCGGCCGCCTCCTCGCCGCCAATCTCGTGGAGATCCTCGTCATCGCCGGGTGGGTCAGCGCCACCATGGGACCTCTCTTCTACGCTCTGCACAAGCTCGGCCTCCTCCGCATCTCCGCCGACGACGAGATGGCGGGCATGGACCTCACTCGCCACGGCGGCGTCGCCTACGTCTACCACGACGAAGACCCAAACCCTGCCACCTACCATGCGCTCAGGTACTCGACTGCGCGGGTTGAACCGCTCCTACAAAAATCAGGGGACATAGAATTCTCTTGATTAAACCGAACCGAACGGATCCACGTTTAAATCCTAAAGCCGAACCACATTCATTTACTTATCCAAGTATTGAGCTACTTCGAACTCGTGTTCCTCCTCATAGGAGTGTAGACTAGTTAAACTAAATTAAGGGAATATTTGGGAGAGTTTTTATTTCTTGAAAAGTGATTCTTGTAGTGATTATCTTGAAGTTAGTAAGAAGCTAAAGCATACAGTGTTTGAAAATAGAAGTCAAAAGCTGATACAAGATAAAGTTTGAGTGTTTGGTGAATAATCACTTTTAAGCTTAATTTTTAATTAAATGACAATAATATCCTTAAACTATCAAAATTAATTTTTTCAATTATCTAAATATAATTTTGATACATGATCTATAATATTTTATATATTTAATATTATATTTTAAATATTATATCAAAATTATTTTTTTAATAATATATATATTTAAAAAAATATAAAGTTAATAAAAATATAAAAAATAATAAAATAATAAAATTTATATAAATTTATACAAATATGTATAAATTTTTTTGAAAATATAAATTATATAAAAATATAAGATTTTATTTAAAAATGTGATGGTAATTATGTAAAATAATAAATTTATTAAGGGTATAAATGTCAACTTTTAATTCTACACCATAAGCAAAAAAGCAGAAGCAGAAAAAAGCATCAAATTGTTGCTTCTAGCTTTTGAGTAAAAGTTGCAGAAGTTAAAGCAGAATCTGGCATTCCCAAACACTCAAAAGCACTTTTGCATGGCTAGAAGCTAAAAAGCAGTAAGCAGAAGCTCTCCCAAACACTCCCTAAGTCAAGCTTAAACACTAAAGTCAAATCAAGTTCGAGATTACTCATTTTACTTATCGAGCCATTGTAAGTAAAAAAGCGAAACGCTCGTCCCCAGCTGACGAGTATCGAGCCATTGTGATTGTTCAACAGTTTGCACACGAGTATCTCTCACTCGTGTCCATCCCCAAAGAGGTATCAACGAGCTGAATCAAATCGAATCGAGCCTAAACTCTAAAGTCGGGTCGTGTTTAAGACTATTTAGATAACATTAGAAATTTAGACTTTCGACTTTTATTTCATTCCTTTCATCCCTTGATGATGAACTTTAGGAGATGTTTAATTCATGATCCTGTCGACAAGTGAAGATCGGTTCTCACCCGGCTGACTCGATCTGACCAAGACGACCCGGTCTGTTGTAACTCGGGGGGTCGGACTCGAGCTCAAATAGGAATCCGGCTCAAGTCACTCGGCTCGGACCAAAATAGGGCTCACAAGATGGTGATGATGGTTGCAAATGGCAGCGCCTTCTCCTTGAAGCCTAAAGGGGGGTTTATATAGGGGAGGGAAAGCTCTCTGCCATGTCAGAGTTGTCCTGTCTCATTTAAGGAATGATCAGTTGGCAGACTGAACCTGTAGCAGCTTTATCAACCTTGTGAGACTGTCATAGCCGCCTGACACTCTATAAAAACTGCCTCCTCTGACTCTCATTAACGCTCGGCGGCCCTGTCAGATGGCTCTGTCAGGTGATGATTATGTCAGAGGTCTGTTACATTATTACTGCAGAGGTGATCCTCTAATTGTTTGGTCGGCTCGGGTTACATAAAACACCTCCATCCCTGGGTGTTCGACTAAGGACTCCCGACCTTGAGCGGCCGACCTTGGGTGACTGATCCCGAGTGCCCGACCTCGAGTGACCGACCCCGAGCGCCCGACCTCGGGTGACCGACCCCGAGCGCTCGACCTCGGGTGACCGACCCCGAGTGCCCGACCTCGGGTGCCTGACCTCGGGTGACCGATCCCGAGCGCCCGACCTCGGGTGACTGACCCCGAGCGCCTGACCTCAGATGACCGACCTCAAGCGCCAGACCTCTGGTGACCGACCCCGAGTGTCCGACCTCGAGTGACCGACCCCGAGTGTCCGACCTCGAGTGATCGACCCTGAGTGTCCTACCTCGAGTGACCGACCCCGAGTGTCCGACCTCGAGTGACCGACCCTGAGTGTCCGACCTCGGGCGACCGACCCCGGATCGGGGCCTTATCCGCTTCGACCACCGTTTCCCTATATAAACCTCAAGCCCGTCTCATGAGAGCGAGGGTAACTCAACCTGCCTTCCTCTAATCCGGGTCGGGCTAGATTGGACCCGACCGGGCATTCAACCCTTCCAAAAACCACTCGCCTGGATCATAAGCCTTCCCTTCAAGTCTAGTCGAAGGAGGCGCATAGTCCGACTGACTAGGCTTCAGGCCCGGTCGGCCCAACTCCTCTTCGACTCCCCGAGCATCGCCTCGTATTCCAAATCTTCTTCTTTAAATGTCAGATCTTCAATCAAATCGCTCATTAATGCTAGGGCACGTGTCATCTGCCGACTGAGAGCCTCTGACACCGAGGCGTCACCGGCATGGCTCGTGTGGCGTCGAAACGAAGCTTCGAGACCTAGGGAATGGCAGGGAACGGACGGTCAGGATCTGAGCCCGCCTCTCTCTCCTTCCGCATCTAACGGTCCTCCTCGCGTCGCCGGTAGTATAAATAGGTTCACCCCCTCATTTTTACCCTTCGTTACTTTAACTTCTGCCTTTCCTCCCGTTCTCGTCCGATCTCCGCCGCCCGACCTCCTCGAGCTCCGGCGACCAGTGTTTCCGGCGAACCTCGTCCTTAGGTATTCCTTCCCCTGCCGAGTCTTTTCTTTGTCTTTCCCGACCTCATTTGGATGGCCGAGTCATCCGTTCCACCCGAGCCGTGGTACTTAACCACTCATTCGTCACTAACCCTAGGTCATTTAGAAACCTTACGTATAGACTACCAAATACCCGAGGACCACCTACTGGCTCTCCCGGGTCGTCGGGACCGACCCCACGGACCTCCCTTAGATTACTTCACCGTCTTCTCCGACCAATTACTGGCCGGGTTGCGCTTTCCTCTTCACCCATTCTTCCGCGAGGTCTGCCGATATTTCCAAATATCCTTGTCCCAACTGGCGCCCAACTCGATTAGGATCCTGTGCGGTACAGTGATCCTTTTCACCGCCTATGAGGTCCCCCTCGAGTCCCGAGTGTTTAACTATTTCTACCACCTTAAGAAGCAAGAGCCCGGGAACTTCTATTTCCAAGCTCGTATCAAATCTGCCTTCTTGGAAAAAGTCCCCTCTTCCAACAAAGGTTGGAAGCCCCATTTCTTCTACATTAAGTCTGCCCCACCCCTGACCTGGCCCACCGAGTGGGTAGAAGACCTCCCTGACCAACCTCCAGTGCCCAAGTGTTAGTAGGAGCCCTAGAGCCAATTATGTGATGATTGACTAGAGGCATTTTGTATCATATTCTATTATTAATAAAAGCATGTTTGGTTATTATACTTACTTTGTATTCTGTGCCGAATAACTAAGTATAATAATGTCCTTGTGTAGTAGGTTCATATCTACATTATATCGATTGGTTGAATCGATAGTGAGATAATGTAGAGAACACTACACTAAATTATTCGTAGTCAAGCATTAATATTCAGGGACAATATTAATGCATGGAGACTAGCATGTAGGTCAACTGATGACTTGAGCTCATAAGTTATGGATATGTGATATCAAGTTGACACATGGGTATACATTGGAGAATGTGTACTGAATGACCCGCCATGAGAAAGTTTCATAGATTATCATATGAGTGTCATAGACTTTCTCATGTGACTATTGGTATGAATAGTCCTTCGACCTGAAATCACTACGGTTCCCTACATAAGGAATTATGTACTTTGGTATCGTCAAACATCACCCGTAACAGGGTGGACTATAAAGGCGATCACTGGGTATGTAATGAATTATGCGGAGGGATGTGAGTGATGTAGATGGGATCTATCCCTCCCATATGACGGGAGTGATATCTGTGGGCCCCTTGATCGAGTAAGACTACTGAAACGCATGGCCATGGTCAAATGAGTCAATATAAGATATTGAGCTCATTTGTTTGAGTGAGTCTACTCGGGGATCAAGAAACACAAGATTGATTGAGGATGACACGGTCTATGTCTCATTGGTCAATCTAGATATCAAGGATAGAAGGACAAGGTCATACACTGTCATAGTCACGGAGGTTTAGTCGGATCTCGACTTTTCTTGTTACTTGGGTAGCAATGATGCATTGCTAGATGTCGCTCATTGCTTATGTGTCTAAAGTATTTAGGCGCATTTCCAACGTCACGAAAATCTATTGGGTCACACACAAAGGACACAATACTTCGGGAAAGTTGATCGGCAGATCTGAGCCCGAGTTGGGAACTCGGGAGATCTGAGCCCGAGTTGGGAACTCGGGAGACCTGAGCCCGAGTTGGGAACTCGGGAGGTCAGTTCGGGAGACTCGAGTTGGGAACTCGAGAGAGACCGAGTCGGAGCTCGACGGGCCGAGTCGGAGCTCGGCGGGCCGAGTCGGAGCTCGGCGGGCCGAGTCGGAGCTCGGCGGGCCGAGTCGGAGCTCGGCGGGCCGAGTCAGAGCTCGGCGGGCCGAGTCGGAGCTCGGCGGGCCGAGTCGGAGCTCGGCGGGCCGAGTCGGAGCTCGGCGGGCCGAGTCGGAGCTCGGCGGACCGAGTCGGAACTCGACAGATTGGATCGGCACTCGGCAGACTGGGTCGGAGCTCGGCAGACTGGGTCGGGAGCTCGCCACTCGGGAGACTTGGCCGGGAGACCAAGTCGGAAGCCCAAGAGGCCCGGTCGGAGTTGCGTGGAGGAAAGAGAAAAGGTCTCTTTTCATTGGATGAAAAGATTCTTTTCTTGTATGGGAAAGGATGAAGAGCCACATAAAAAGATGTGCTATTTATTGGGAAGCCAAAGAGACACAAACCTCTTCATATTCATGGGATGATTATAAAAGAGGGTCTTGTGACTTTGGATGTGCTCTCCTTCTTCTTGCCTTAGCTTTTCCCCTTCCCTTCCTCTCTTCTTCCTCTCCTCCACTCTTGGCTGAAACCTTATTGTAAGGTTCTTGGTGTTTTCGAGCTACCTCAAGTTGCTAGCATAACTAAAGTAGTTCTCCCAAAGTTGAGAGATTGTGTCTGTGTGGATACGAATAGAGGCACGGACGCTTGAACGTGCAAGAGATCCGGCGCATCTTGGACGAGCGGGATAACCGAAGGGCACACTTCAAAGGTATAAACAGTAGATAAATCTATTAGATAGATAGCTTTGTACGAGTTTTCTTTCGCATGGATCGCTCGTGGGTACTTGTTTCCGCTGCTTTTTTATTGTTTTGTGTCGGGAGAACCCAACAGTGGTATCAAAGCCACTTGCGAATGATCGTACAAAGTTTTGTGCTTTTATATGTGATATAGAAGTAGGACGAGTTTTATTATGAGTCAAATACACTGTATGATATAGTAGTCGGGCTCCCGTCCCCCACTCGAGAAGACTGACCTCTGAGGTCATACCGAGCAGAAGCCTTCCCGAGGTCACTCGGGAAGACGGACGCTCGGGTCGTCCAGAGTGAGGAAACCCCAATGTGAGGTCAAGCGGCTAATTTGGTTTGTTGCACTCATAATAAAATCAATGTCCTAGATCTATTGTGTATGATTATTGACATGGTGAATGTTTATGACCTTAACCCCAATGTGATTAGATGTATGTGTGTGTGTGCATGTTGTAATTCATAATACGGCTTGCGTGTCGTGCCTTGTCTATATTCTTCCTAATTGTAAAATTAGATATAGACTCGAATGTAACTCGAGTTTCCTACATTGTAATGTCCAAGAGGAGTAATGGAGTGTCCATTGAAGAATGAAGTTACAAGAAGAATGTCAACCACACATGATGGCCGGAGGATGCTCTTGGAGAAGAAGTTATCCTTAGGTTGACCATTGATCTTCTCATTGGCTTGAGAAGATCATAGTATACGGGCCATAACCATGTCACATTTCTTGCTTATATGTTGATATATGCTATGCGTGTATGTGATGCATGATTAGATAAAATGTTTATCTTAATTAAGTCAACTCCATATGCCTACCAAAGTTTGGTACTTATAAACTACCTCGATCATTTGTTGTTGGGTTCTGCCAAAGAGAAGCAACGCATTTTATCTTGGTAGAGTGCGAGAGGACAATTGTGATGTCCCGCTATCGAACTTTGGGTGAGACTTAACTAAGTCACCTCAATTGGATTGAAAAACTTAGAGGCATTTCCCAAAAGTTGGGAAACTTGGGTAAGAGAACAAATTATACTAAGTCTTGGGCGATTAGCCAAAGCTAACTCAAGATGATGTGTAATGACATGGATCTTAACCCTTTTTCAAGAGTTGCATACGATGTAATTGGTAAAATGTTACCTACCGAATTGTATCTAGTTTTGGGCGATTAGCCAAAGCTAACTCAAGATGAAGTATAATTTGGATCTTGTCCCACATAAATGTAGTCGCTATTTGGTTTGGAGCTAGTAGTGTGGACAAAATGAGTTTGCCTACATCCATGACTAGCTCCTACAAAAGGCTCTACGATTTAGTGGAAGCATCATTTAATTAAAGGCCTAATTAAATGATCTATATATGATACTTATCTCTGCATGTTATATTGTTATAGATCACGTCATCTAATAAGTCGAATACTCTCTCTCTGCGATCTGTCCTTGAGAAGGACAAGCTCAACGGAGCTAATTTCCTGGACTGGTACAGGAACTTGAGGATAGTCCTCAAACAAGAACGTAAACTGTACGTTCTAGAGCAACCCCTTCCAGAAGCACTCATTGCTACCGCTACCTGTGCTGAAAAGGATGCTTACAAGAAGCATCAGGATGATGCATTAGATGTATCATGCCTCATGCTTGCCACCATGAACTCTGAGTTTCAGAAGCAACACGAGAACATGAATGCACATGATATGGTTGAGCATCTGAAACAACTGTATCAAGGGCAAGCTAGGCACGAGCGGTTCGAGGTGTCCAAAGCCCTATTTGCATGCAAGATGCAAGAGGGAACTCCTGTAGGGACTCACGTACTCAAGATGATTGGGTATGTGGAGAACCTTGAAAGATTAGGATTCCCACTGGGCCAAGAATTAGCAACAGACCTTATCCTACAATCGTTGCTGGAGGGTTATAATCAATTTGTCATGAACTACAACATAAATAAAATTGATAAACCTTTGCCTGAGATGGTCAGCATGTTGAGAACTGCTGAGCCCAACCTCAAGAAGACCAAGACCAGTAATGTACTGATGGTTAACAAGGGCAAAGGCAAATGGAAGTCTATAGGCAAGGGTAAGACCCAAGACAAAGGCAAGGCCAATTCTACTACATCCAAGGCCAAAGGCAAAGTGCCTAAGGAAGGGACCTGCTTCCATTGCGGTGAGACTGGACATTGGAAGAGGAACTGCAAACATTACCTAGAGGAAGCAAAGAAGAAAAGAAGTGAGACTTCTGCCTCAGGTATTCTTATTATAGAAGTCAATCTATCTATCTCTTCTTCTTGGGTATTAGATACCGGATGTGCTTCTCACATTTATACTAATGTGCAGGGCCTTCAAAGAGCTAGATCATTGACCAAGGGCGAGGTGGACCTACGAGTAGGCAACGGAGCAAGAGTTGCTGCTATTGCTGTAGGAACATATTCCTTGTCCTTACCCACTGGGCTTACCCTAGAACTAGAAGAGTGCTTTTATGTACCCGCATTAACTAAGAACATTATTTCAGTATCTTGTTTGGACAAGAAAGGGTTTTCATTTACCATAAAGGACAAATGTTGTTCTATCATGCTGAATGATATGTTCTATTGTAATGCACCATTGATGAATGGACTCTATGTTCTAGATCTAGAGAACCCAATCTATAACATAAATACCAAACGGTTCAAACCAAATGACTTGAACCAAGCATATCTCTGGCATTGTCGCTTAGGACATATAAATGAGAGTCGCCTATCCCAGCTCCATAAGGATGGATTACTGGACTCATTTGATTTTGAATCATATGAGACATGTGAATCTTGTCTTCTAGGCAAGATGACCAAGACTCCATTTAGTGGACACGGTGAAAGAGCGACAGAGTTGCTAGGACTCATACATACTGATGTATGTGGCCCTTTCAATGTCGCAGCTAGAGGAGGCTATCAGTACTTCATCACTTTTACTGATGATATCAGTAGGTATGGCTATGTGTATCTTATGAGACACAAGTCAGAATCCTTTGAAAAGTTCAAAGAATTCAAGAGTGAAGTACAGAACCAACTTGGCAAAAGTATTAAAATTCTTCGATCAGATCGAGGTGGTGAATACCTTAGCCAAGAGTTTCGTGACCATCTAGAAAAGTGTGGGATCGTATCCCAACTCACTCCACCTGGAACACCACAGTGGAATGGTGTGTCCGAGCGGAGAAATCGTACTCTATTAGATATGGTACGATCGATGATGAGTCAGACAGATCTTCCTACTTCTTTCTGGGGATTCGCTCTAGAGACAGCTCTTTTCACACTTAACCGAGCTCCATCAAAGGCCGTAACAAAGACACCATATACGATATGGACTAGGAAGAGTCCCACGATGTCTTTCATAAGGATTTGGGGTTGTGAGACTTACGTTCGACGTCAAGTCTCGGATAAACTAGGACCCAAATCTGATAAGTGTTATTTTGTGGGATATCCCAAGGAAACAAAGGGATATTACTTTTACAATCCCACACTTGGCAAAGTGTTTGTCGCCAGAAATGGCGTCTTTCTAGAAAAGGAGTTTATTTCTAGAAAAGTTAGTGGGAGTAAAGTCCATCTTGAAGAAGTTCAAGATACAGATAACACTAAGGCCTTAATGGACACTGAACAGGCACCACAAGATGTTGTGGATCATGAGGTTGTTGCACAAGAAGTTATGGAACAACAAGCTGTTCAAGTAGACCAACCTCCTCGCAGATCTAATAGGATCGTCGTCAGCCTGAGAGATACTCTTTTCTCTTGTCTGACTATGATGACGTTACGCTCATTAAGTTGAATGAGCCCACATCCTATCAAGAAGCTGTGATGAGCCCAGATTCTGAGAAATGGCTAGAAGCCATGAGGTCCGAAATGGAATCCATGTACACTAACCAAGTATGGACTTTGGTTGATCCACCTGAGGGGATTAAACCCATTAGGTGTAAGTGGGTCTTTAGAAGAAAGACTGACATGGATGGACTCATACATACCTATAAAGGGCGATTGGTAGCTAAAGGTTTCAAACAAATTCATGGTATTGACTATGATGAAACATTTTCACCAGTTACGATGCTTAAGTCTATTCGGATCATGCTTGCTATAGCAGCTTACCATGATTACGAGATCTGGCAGATGGATGTCAAAATCGCATTCCTGAATGGGAATTTACTCGAGGATGTGTACATGACACAACCTGAGGGTTTTGTAGATCCAGAGCATGCTTGAAAGGTATGTAAGTTGCAAATGTCCATTTATGGGCTAAAGCAAGCATCTCGAAGCTGGAATCTTCGACTCGATGATGCAATCAAAGCGTTTGGTTTCATCAAGAATGAAGATGAACCCTGTGTCTACAAGAGGGTTAGTGGGAGCACAGTTATCTTCCTGATCTTGTATGTAGATGACATACTCCTCATTGGGAATGATATCCCTTCACTACAGTCTGTAAAGACGTGGCTCGGGAATTGTTTCTCAATGAAAGACTTAGGTGAAGCAGCCTATATCCTAGGCATCAAGATCTATAGAGATAGATCTAAGAGATTGCTTGGCCTAAGTCAGAGTACATATGTTGACAAGGTGCTTAATCGTTTTGCCATGCAGAATTCCAAGAAGGGATTTCTGCCAATGTCACATGGTGTGAGTCTTTCGAAGACTCAATGTCCCTCTTCTAAGGAGGAGAGAGACCGTATGGATCAGATCCCTTATGCATCCGCTATAGGGTCTATCATGTACGTCATGCTTTGTACTCGTCCAGATGTCTCGTATGCTTTGAGCATGATGAGCAGGTACCAGTCAGATCCAGGTGAATGTCACTGGACAGCTGTCAAGAATATTCTTAAGTACTTACGAAGGACGAAAGAATATTTCTTGATATTTTGAGGCGATGAGGAGCTAGCTGTAAAGGGTTACAGTGACGCAAGCTTCCAAACAGACAGGGATGATTTTAGATCACAATCAGGGTATGTATTTTGTCTGAATGGTGGCGCTGTGAGTTGGAAGAGTTCGAAGCAAGACACAGTCGCAGATTCTACAACAGAGGCCGAGTATATTTCCGCGTCTGAGGCGGCAAAAGAGGCTGTTTGGATCTGAAAGTTCATCACAGAGCTTGGTGTGGTTCCTAGCATAGCAGACCCAATAGACCTCTATTGTGACAACAATGGGGCTATTGCGCAGGCTAAGGAACCTTGTTCGCATCAGCGGACCAAACACATACTACGGCGCTTCCATCTCATTCGAGAGATCATCGATAGAGGAGATGTGAGGATATGCAGACTACACACTGATTCTAACATCGCAAATCCTTTGACCAAGGCTTTGGCACAAAAGAAGCATGATATTCATACCAAGTCACTGGGTATTAGATACTGCAGTGATTGGCACTAGTGCTAGTGGGAGATTGTTAGTAGGAGCCCTAGAGCCAATTATGTGATGATTGACTAGAGACATTTTGTATCATATTCTATTATTAATAAAGGCATGTTTGGTTATTATACTTACTTTGTATTCTGTGCCGAATAACTAAGTATAATAATGTCCTTGTGTAGTAGGTTCATATCTACATTATATCGATTGGTTGAATCGATAGTGAGATAATGTAGAGAACACTACACTAAATTATTCCTATCAAGCATTAATATTCAGGGACAATATTAATGCATGGAGACTAGCATGTAGGTCAACTGATGACACAAGTTATGGATATGTGATGTCAAGTTGACACATGAGTATACATTGGAGAATGTGTACTGAATGACCCGCCATGAGAAAGTTTCATAGATTGTCATATGAGTGTCATAGACTTTCTCATGTGACTATTGGTATGAATAGTCATTAGACCTGAAATCACTACGGTTCCCTACATAAGGAGTTATGTACTTTGGTATCGTCAAACGTCACCCGTAATAGGGTGGACTATAAAGGCGATCACTGGGTATGTAATGAATTATGCGGAGAGATGTGAGTGATGTAGATGGGATCTATCCCTCCCATATGACGGGAGTGATATCTGTGGGCCCCTTGATCGAGTAAGACTACTGAAACGCATGGTCATGCTCAAATGAGTCAATATGAGATATTGAACTCATTTGTTTGAGTGAGGCTACTCGGGGATCAAGAAACACAAGATTGATTGAGGATGACACGGTCTATGCCTCATTGGTCAATCTAGATATCAAGGATAGAAGGACAAGGTCATACACTGTCATAGTCATGGAGGTTTAGTCGGATCTCGACTTTTCTTGTTACTTGGGTAGCAATGATGCATTGCTAGATGCCGCTCATTGTTTATGTGTCTAAAGTGTTTAGGCGCATTGCCAACGTTACGAGAACCTATTGGGTCACACACAAAGGACACAATGCTTCGGGAAAGTTGATCGGCAGATCTGAGCCCCAGTTGGGAACTCGGGAGATCTGAGCCCGAGTTGGGAACTCGGGAGACCTGAGCCCGAGTTGGGAACTCGGGAGGTCAGTTCGGGGGACTCGAGTTGGGAACTCGAGAGAGACCGAGTCGGAGCTCGGCGGGCCGAGTCGGAGCTCGGTGAGCCGAGTCGGAGCTCGACGGACCGAGTCGGAGCTCGGCGGACCGAGTCGGAACTCGGCAGATTGGATCGACACTCGGCAGACTGGGTCGGAGCTCGGCAGACTGGGTCGGGAGCTCGCCACTTGGGAGACTTGGTCGGGAGACCAAGTCGGAAGCCCAAGAGGCCCGGTCGGAGTTGCGTAGAGGAAAGAGAAAAAGTCTCTTTTCATTGGATGAAAAGATTATTTTCTTGCATGGGAAAGGATGAAGAGCCACATAGCTCTTTATTGGGAAGCCAAAGAGACACAAACCTCTTCATATTCATGGGATGATTATAAAAGAGGGTCTTGTGACTTTGAATGTGCTCTCCTTCTTCTTGCCTTAGCTTTTCCCCTTCCCTTCCTCTCTTCTTCCTCTCCTCCACTCTTGGCTGAAACCTTATTGTAAGGTTCTTGGTGTTTTCGAGCTACCTCAAGTTGCTAGCACAACTAAGGTAGTTCTCCCGAAGTTGAGAGATTGTGTCCGTGTGGATACGAATAGAGGCACGGACGCTTGAATGTGTAAGAGATCCGGCGCATCTTGGATGAGCGGGATAACCGAAGGGCACGCTTCAAAGGTATAAACAGTAGATAAATCTATTAGATAGATAGCTTTGTACAAGTTTTCTTTCACATGGATCGCTCGTGGGTTCTTGTTTCCGCTGCGTTTTTATTGTTTTGTGCCGGGAGAACTCAACACCAAGAACCTTCGCTCGGACCCCGGCTACCAATTTGCCTTTTCCAAGCTCGGGGGAACCCGCTACCATGCGGGCAAGCTGCTGATCGAGGGCATGTTATATCTCTTTCAGCTGAGTCAGATTCCGGCAGAGTTGCCCGGCACTCTTGGTAAGTTTCTACTTGGTTCATAAGCTTGTTAATGCTAACTAAAACTCTCTCCCTAGTGCAGCTAAAACCATGTACGCAGCCTAGGTTACTGATGCATTGGCTTTGGAGGAAGAACCCATGGAGGCTTTGGCAGCGAAGCTGGCGGCCGACCGAGCAGTGCCGCCCGTAAACGCTACCCCTGCTCCTGAGCGATGTGAGGCTGGGGACGACGACTCAGCGGACGACCTCTCGGTCGAGGATCCAGACGCGGTTCCTCAGGTCGTGGATGAAGGGTCAGCCGGACAAGCAGAAGAGGAAGAGGTGGAGCAGCCGGCTTTCGAGAGATTAGTACGGAAGCGTCCAAGGGTGACTGTCTCCTTGGGCACATTCTTGACCCCAGGAGTGGCTCCAGGAGGTCGGGCTGCCCTGACTCCTCGTCCCGACCGTACTTCATCCGACGCTCGGGCCTTAGCTTCTAGCTCGGCCCCTCCTCGACCGAGAACCTGGGACTCGACCCTGACCGTACCTTATTTGGGGGCCTTGGCGTCTTCCTCGGCGATGCCCTGTTCGGGGGCCTCGACCTCGGGCACTGCCCCTTCATTGCCGGTCCCCGAGACAGACGCCATTGGGGCCGATGCTGTAGAGACCCTTCTGTCAATGCATTCGCCCCCCCCCCCCCCCCCCCCGATCATTGGTGGACATCCAACTCCCGTCGGCGACCACCTTAACTCAGATAGTCCAGCCTCAGCCACTCAGCCTGCATGGTCGGCTGGTCGCCAGCTGGGATCAAGGTCGGGACGTGACGTCCGAAACGAATCCCGTGAGTCTGGCTGATAGTTTCTTCATGGGGGTGACCCAGGTTTGTCATTTTGTTGCTCAGTTACCTTTATTCACGGTTACAATATTCATTTTACTGTGCAGCACTGGGCAGCGAGTCAATTGGTCTCCCAGACCTTAGTTGCGAACATTCGAGAACGCCGAGCGGCCGAGATGAGAGTGAAGGAGTTGGAGAGCAAATTGGCTCACTGCAACCTCCCCCCGGGTGACGAAGGCCTGGATTGCCTCCGCTCAGAAATAACTACACTAAACCTGCAGTTGTTAGAGTATGAGGCTCGGTCGGAGGAAGAACACGAAGCCATGGCCAGCGTCGCCCAGGAAGTAGAACGATTATCCAATAGGGTGGCCTATGTAGAGGGTGAAAAGAAAACCCTTCAGAATCGCCACGCCCAAGCCCGTTCAGACTTAGACAAGAAAGCCGCGGAAGCTAAGGGCCTTCAGCAAAAATTGAAAGAGTCGCCTGAGGCCCATCATCAACCCAGCTCGCCCTGACAAACAAGGAGACCAAACTGGCAGCTCAGAAAGAAGCTTTCCAAGCCCTGGAGGCCCAACAAGTGACTAAGGAAAAGAGCTTGGCGGCTCAGGGGGCTACTATTAAGGAGAGGGATGCTGAGATCGCCTGATTAAAGAAGGAACTGGAAGACTACAAGTCGGGCGAGCCAGCGCGGATTGAGACGGCCCGCTTGGCTTACATTCAGTCCGACCCTTTCCTCGACCAAGTGGCGGCATGCACCGGTGGCATGATCATGTTCAGTGTGAGGGGCGCTATTCAACAATTAACGGAGGCCGGCCATCTCCCCACAGATCTTCCTCCCAATGCCGTGAAGCCCACTCGGATCAGAGCAATGATCCTTGACGATGCTTTCCCTCCATTCACCTAGATTAGGTTTAGATCTTTCCTTGTTTTGTTACTACTCGGCCTCAAGGCCTTAAGATCTCTGTGCTGATACGATTCTGCCTGACTCGGCCTGCGAGGCCTAATTTTATAATGGCCACGGGGCCTGCTTTAGTTATGTCGACTCTTTGTTTCTCCATTCTTCTTGTCGTATTACTTTGCTCGTTTGTTTGCAATGTATAAGATTTTTACTAAGTGTTGTTTACTTGGCATATCCGACTTGTTCGTCGAAGGTCGACGCTTTAAGCCATGTAGCGAATTTTCACTAAGTGTTGATTGCTCGGGCCACTTGAGCTATTAGCTGCTCAGACCGGTCGGCATCCGGACTCGATTATTTTGCTCGGTCGGGTCGGCACCCAGACTAGATCATTTTGCTCGGTCAGGTTGGTACCCTGACTCGGCTATGTTGCTCGGTCGGGTCGGCACCCTGACTCGGCTATGTCGCTCGGTCGGGTCGGCACCCGGACTCAATCATTTTGCTTGGTCGGGTCGGCACCCGGACTCAATCATTTTGCTTGGTCGGGTCAGCACCCTAACTCGGCTATGTCGCTCGGTCGGGTCGGCACCCTGACTCGGCTATGTCGCTCGGTCGGGTCGGCACCCTGACTCGGCTATGTCGCTCGGTCGGGTCGGCACCCTGACTCGGCTATGTTGCTCGGTCGGGCCAGCACCCTGACTCGGCTATGTTGCTCGGTCGGGTCGGCACCCTGACTCGGCTATGTTGCTCGATCGGGTCGGCACCCTGACTCGGCTATGTTGCTCGGTCGGGTCGGCACCCTGACTCAGCGCTCCTGCTTGCTTCCAACTGGTTGACCCTTGCAGCAAAACTGAGTCAACTTGTGTGTTTGTGTTTGATTGCTTTAGCCTTATCAGGTCAACCAACTACTTAGTTCGCCTGTCTGATCGTGGGAAGCCACGCCCAGGCAGTAGATATTGTGGAAATGTGTTGCTTCATACTTCACTTGAGTAAGAGTCTGGACACCGTGTGGCTTACCCTGACCGAACGTGGAAAGCCACGCCCGACCGGGCCCGACCGAGCGTGGAACGCCACGCCCGGTCGGGGCCGAGTCTGGTTGGTGCGTGGGAGCATGCCCACTTATAACTTGTCTTAGCAAGAGTCTGGACACCGTCCGACTTACCCTGACCGAGCGTGGACTGCCACGCCCGACCGAACGTGGAACACCATGCCCAGTCGGCGCCGAGTCCGGTGGGTGCGTGGAAGCATGCTCACTTATAACTTGCCTTAGCAAAAGTCTGGACACCGTCTGACTTACCCTGGCCGAGCGCGGACTGCCACGCCCGACTGGGCCTGACCGAACGTGGAACGCCATGCCCGGTCGGCGCCGAGTCCGGTGGGTGCGTGGAAGCTTGCCCACTTATAACTTGCCTTAGCAAGAGTCTGGACATCTTCTGACTTACCCTGGCCAAGCGTGGACTACCACGCCCGATCGGGCCCGACCGAACGTGGAACGCCACGCCCGGTCAGCGCCGAGTCCGGTGAGTGCGTGGGAGCATGCCCACTTATAACTTACAGGAACCATCTTTTGTATGCTTTCAATCTTACTATCGCATTCCCTGGGGACAAGTACAAGGATCATTCCACTCAACTCTCCTCACGGTACAATCTCAAATATATTGCACTCCAGGGTCTTCCCAGCTTTTTCCCTTGAGCATCCTACAGATAGTACGCTCCTGATCCCAATGCCTCCACCACCAAGAAGGGTCCGCCCCATTGAGGTTCCAGCTTGCCTACTTCCTCCACCGGCTTGACTCTCTTCCACACCTTATCCCCCACTTGAAAGCTTCTTGGTATAACTCCTTGATTGTACCGGCGCCTCATCCTTTGTTAATAAGCAGTCATGCGAACTGCAGCCTGACCCCGAATCTCCTCTATTAAGTCTAGCTCTAACTGCCTTTTCTCTGCATTGTCCTCCCCATACAGGCGTCTCCTGTCAGACTCACAGCCGACCTCCATGAGAACCACAGCTCCACTACCGTACACCAACTAAAAAGGAGTGCAACCCGATCCTTCTTTGGGGGTGGTCCGGAGAGCCCATAGAATGCCGGGCAACTCATCCATGTTGATGCAGTCTGGCCCGATTGTAGTTTTGGTGTTGACAACGATTTAAGTTTGGTTGAGCGAATTCGGATTAAGTCCTGGTCGGGGACTGTGCACGAACCCCGATGAGTGAAGCCGGGTCCCGGTGAGTGAAACCGGGTGACTGAATCCCTGGTGAGTGAAGCCAGCTCTAACTAGGGAAGCTAGGTGATGGAAATCCCGGTGAGTGAAGTCGGGTGATTGAAACCCTGGTGGGTGAAGCCAGGTCCTAGCTAGGGAAGCTGTTGGTGCAGAAGGCACTAAAGTCTAACCTGTGTTTTGATAATGGCAACATAGGTCAAAAGTTAAGTCTTACTTGTTTTCTAACAAGTTATTTTAAGTGTGCAGTGTTAAAGCCCTAGCGAAGGACTGCTAGGCAACTGGCGAAGGACTACCAGTATCCAAGACCTGACAAAGGACCGTCAGGCAAAAGTCCAACCAAAGGAGCGGTTGGCATCAGGTAAATTCTCCTGAGAGGAGTAGGTGAGGACGCGTTCCCCATCGAGGGAACAGTAGGCGTCGGTTCGACCTAGGGCTCCATTTTGGAGACCAAAGTCAGAACCAAGACAGCTAAGGCTGTATAAATCTAATAAATTATTATGTTATTGTGTTTTGGACTAACCCTGGATGCAGGACCGAAGGAACGTGTGTCTGCAGCTCAGAAAGCCTCAAAGGAGAGAGGCAGGTACTGAGTAGGGCGCCCGGAGCGTCCCGGGCGCCCCCAAGGGCCATACAAAACAAGTAACAAGAAGACTGGTTCGAATACACACTGGGCCGGGCGCCCCCTGCGCTGCGGGCGCCCCCTGCTCTGCGGGCGCCCCCATGCGCATACATCGAACCCGAACCCCTCGAAGCCAAGCGAAGCCAAAGGATAGAGTTTGACCCGGTCAATGCGGGCGCCCCGAGCGCTGCGGGCGCCCCGGTCAAAGCGGATCCCGAAGATAAGGGGATCAGACGCTGACTGAGATCGGAACGGATCGGCTGCCACGTAAGGGGGCGCCCCCTAGCCCTATATAAAGGGCCCTCGACCCCAGGCTTCAAACATCAATTCTTTCAACGCTCCAACGATCTTCTACGCTCGTGCTTTGCTCCAGAAACGCTTCACCTCGAGCCGACGACGTCCCGCTGCCCCGAAAGAGTCGACCTACTCCGGACGTCGGTAAAGAAGAGCGTACTTTCTTAATTATATTCTATTGCACTCATTTTGTAATTAAAATTGTGTAACTGATTTGCGCGAATATAGAATTGCCCATAGTAAACGGTCAACGACCGTGGGCCTTGGTGTAGGAGTCGACACAGGCTCCGAACCAAGTAAAAATCACTGTGTCTTTGTGCTGTGTATGTTATTTTTATTTCCGCTGTGCACTTACTCTCAGTTTTCCGAAAAAGTAACGACTTCCGATATTCACCCCCCCCCCCCTCTATCGGTTTTCACGATCCAACAGAAGCGAGGTGATGGAAATCCTGGTGAGTGAAGCCAGGTCCTAGCTTGGGAAGCTAGGTTGAACGAAATCTCAGTGAGTGAAGCCGGGTGATTAAAACCCTGGTGAGTGAAGTCAGGTCCTTGCTTGGGAAGCTAGGTTGAATAAAGTCCCGGTGAGTGATGCTGGGCACGGAGTCTTGGTCCGGGGGACTGAGCACGAGTCAGAGAAGGCTAGGGAGCTTGTTCTTTGAACTTAGAGTTGATTTAGGAGACTGCTAGATCAGTCTGGTGACCGATCAGGGAGTTGGCACGAACACCCTGTTGAGGATCGGTCTGGTGACCAATCCAGAGATGTCTGATCGGTCTGGTGACCGATCAGGGAGAGAACAGAAACATTGGTTGGCCTCTGTTCGGCTCCTGATTAGAGCACTACTGACCAACTCCTCGCTGGTCTGGGGTCGGTGCATCCCGCTGTTCACGTTGAGTGCTATCTCAGGGTTCAGCATGCGGAGCATCAGTCTGACTCGCTCCTTCTCTGTGCTGACTAGCTCTGGGCAGAGGCGAGCTAGTCTGTTGAACTTTGCGACTGCTTCTCCCACTGGTAGGCTACCCTGTCTGAACTCCATGAAGTCCTCGAAGTGCTTGTTGGTAACCTTCATGTGGAAAAATTCCTCATAGAACTCGTGCTCAAAATCTGCCCAGCTCATCTGGTTGACTATCTTCTTACTCTTGACTCGCTCCCACCACATACGAGCATCTCCAGTTAGGCAGAAGGAGGCACATTTGACCTTCTCAACCTCTGGCCAGTCAAGAAGCTCCATCGTGCTCTCTAAAGTCTTGAACCAAGCCTGGGCATCCCAGGGCTCAGTCGTGCCTGAGAAGCTTTCGGGTTTCAGCCTCTGCCACTGGACGAGGTATGCTTCTTGTCTTCGGTTCACCGCAGGGGTCTCTTGTGGGACTGGTGGAACTTCAGCCACTACTGGAGTTCCCACTCCTGCTGTGGGTGGTGTAGGGGGCACTGGGTGCTGATTCGCCATCAGTTTGGCGATGGTCTTCTGTTGTTCTGTAATCTGAGCTTGCATTTGAGCAATGACTGCCATCAGGTTTGGCTGCTCTGTGCCAGGCTCACTGTTATCTGGAACTGGAGTTCTGTTATTAGCATTAGGAGCTCGGCCTCTTCTTGCCATCTAATAATGCATAAAGGAACAAGAAATCACTACTACATCTCTAGGTATAAACTTGTCTTCTTACTTAGAAATCTGATATCCATTCTAGGGATTAAACATGATTCCGTGATACTAAGGGATTAAACATGCTTCCTTGTTCTATGCACATGTGAGTAGTACTTAAGCATTTCTCTATACTGCAATTAAATAAAGGAGCAATTTAAAAACTGAAACTTAAAGCTTTCTTACTTGAAGACGGCAAGGTTGATGCTGATGTGTGTGTGATGCTGGAGAATGGGAACTGCTCTGATACCACCTGTAGCGACCCGCCTTCTCTGCCTTCAGACGGATCGTTACTTCTCTCTACTTCTCTACTTTTGATACATGACTAAAAATGCGGAAATCTTTTTTTTTTCTTTTAAATTCTTCTAACAATTATATTCTAACTTAAGTAGTCATGCATGATACCATATCACTCTTTCCTTCTCAAAACTCGTAGTTGATACTTATTGAAACAAGCCTCACCCAACTCAAACTGCCCGTACCAGTCGACTGGTGACGTGGCAGTCGACTGATACGCCTGTATTCAGTTTTACAGGTTTTCGGCTCTTGCTTCTTAAGTCCACCATTCATTCAGTTTCGAGCCATATCAACCTACGACACCATTTCTATACTCTATGTCAGTTTCCTAAACAATTTAGCCAATCAAACGAATCCATAAACTTGAATTTAGGACTTTTATGGAAGAAAATAAACTAAACAAGTTTATATAAACTTTAACAATAGAGTTTGTACCAATCTTGACTCCTATGCATTCATAACGCCAAATACATGTTCTACAACCTTGCTAATGCATTATGAAATGTGATTGCAACTTTTCTAAACATTTTTAAGCAATAAAAACTTGATTCAAAGGGAAATTGATACTATCTTGGCACAAACACCTTTTTCTCTAACAAAGTATCAATATCACTAACTACTTACACTTCTACTCATCCAATGCAATCATAAGGATATGTATGCTAAATGAAATGACATGGAATCTTTACTCTAAGAAATTGAGCATGTAAAACTATCCAAAACTCAAATACTCTAAAATCTCCATAAGCAGAACTTGAAATTTGAATAAACTTAAACATTGCAATTCAAATAACTAAATTGTCTCGTCTCAAAGATCTCTCCATAATCAGCCACCACACACACTCTACTCAGCACCGCCTCGTCGTCTTCCTTCAGAATTGCTTGCCTTTACCTTTATCTGCAATAAGAGGAAATGCATCTATAAGCATAAAGCTTAGTAAGTACTATCTAGCTCACAAAAACTCGAATGTGCAAACATGCTTCTAGAATAATATGAAAATCATATGAGATACTAATATGCTTGAAAGAAAACTAAGTACATGTATAACTCAAAACATGCATACTCAAGCAATAATAAATCTCAATTTACTTTTCTTGGCTCAACTTGAAACTTTAGCTATTCTTTAACTTTTGAAAACTCTTTAAATTTTCGAAACTTTGCTAAAGCATATACTTGAAAATAATAATCACTTGGATCCACTGAAGACGTAAGTACCATCTGATATGCGCGTTCCCTAAAAGGTTGGGGTAGCGAGCCACCAATCCTAATAGAGCAGACCTTGGTCTACCAGGGCCAAGACCTTGGAATTGGACACCTGGATTTCTTTAACGACGCCCTTGGACGCCGGGTACTGGCCTTATAAAATAAAATAGCTTTTCTTTCTTTTCTTTCTATCTGTAAATGCCTTGGCATTTTCTGGAGCACCTTGCGTGCTAAAATCCCTAAGTCTTGACTTTTGGAGATTTCTTAAGGCCTTGGCCTTTTCTTTTCTTATCTTTATCTTTTCTTTTCTTTTCTCATAGCTTTTCTTGGACCCTAAACTCACATAGGGTATTAATCAACATATATAAGCATATAATGAACTAAGATCACATGCAAAACTCAAACAAAAAAAAGAAATATCTCTTCTAAAAACTTTTAAAGGAAATTCTCGCGGAAAAACCGCCTCTTACTGCAGGTGAGCAGTACTTACATTGATATCTTGGACTTACAACCAAGATTGACGTCTAGAACTCGGAAGAAACTTGAGATCTCGGAGAATTATTCACGTCTACGCGTTCCTCTCGTCGCGGGGATCCCGAATATAAGATGATCTCTTGGAGAAGAGCCTTGACCGGCCCCCTAGAGCTTGGTGTAGTTTCGCCCAGAATAGGAGGGGTCGGCGTGAGGGTTTGGAGAGGAGAGAAAATAAAACTTCTCTCTTTAATTACCTATTTATACTTATGGGGCGGATTAACCTAACTACATCTTAAATAAAGGTCTCTCCATCCTTTGCTGTGCTTGATACCTAGCCCAGCTGGTCGCACGCTTGTGCGGTCTCGCGGTGGTCGCGGGTTCGATCTCCGGCTGCCCCTTAGTGGTTTTTCCTTTTTTGGCTTTCTTTCTTTTTTTTTCCAAAAATACCAAACGGACTCGGAAAATTCCATAAAAATACTCTAAAAATTCCTAAAAATATCTAGAATATTTCTAAACCATTTCTAAATAATTCTAAGGACTTTAAGAACTAAAAATGGGAATTTTGGGGCGTTACAATCCCCCATACCTTATGAAAAGTTCGTCCTCGAACTTAGAATAATTCTGGATATCTCTCTCTCATGCTGTCCTCACGTTCCCAAGTAGCTTCTTCATGCTTTTGGTTCTGCCAGATGACCTTCACTAGTAGCACTTCCTTGTTCCTTAATCTTTTAACTGCTTTGTCCACTATTTGTGTCGGTCTGCTCTCATAGCTAAGATCTTCTTGGATCTGTACTGACTGAGGCTGAATCACTTGGCTAGGGTCGTGAATACACTTCTTTAGCATGGAGACATGAAATGTACTGTGGATAGCTGACATATCCTCTGGTAAGTCCAACTCATATGCTACCTTACCAACCCTCTTTATGATCTTGTAGGGTCCTATGTAGCGAGGACTTAGCTTGCCCTTCTTGCCAAATCTCATCACTCCCTTCATAGGAGCGACCTTGAGAAATACTGAATCTCCAACTTGGAATTCAAGTGGCCTACGGCGTGTGTCAGCATAACTTTTCTGTCGACTCTGGGCAGTCTCAATCCTCTGGCGGATCGTCTGGATAGCCTGAGTGGTCTCATCTATAAGCTCAGTCTGGCTGTCTAGTCCTGACTCCATCTCTTTCTTCTCACCAGCTTCTTGCCAACATATGGGTGATCTACATTTCCTGCCATATAATGCCTCATAAGGTGCCATCCTGATGGTGGCCTGATAGCTATTGTTGTAGGCAAACTCAGCTAAGCACAGAAATTTGCACCAACTACCCTTAAAGTCCAACGCACAAGCCCTGAGCATGTCTTCTAAAATCTGATTTACTCTCTCTGTTTGTCCATCTGTCTGGGGATGGAAGGCTGTGCTGAACTGAAGTTTGGTGCCTAGGGCGTCCTGAACACACCTCCAAAAATGGGAGATGAATCGCCCATCTCTGTCAGAAACGATCGACTTCGGAACTCCGTGAAGCCTGATTACTTCTTTCACGTACAGCTGTGCTAATTGCTCTACCGAATGCGATAACTTGATGGCTAGGAAGTGGGCAGACTTGGTCAATCTGTCCACTATCACCCAAATTGCATCATGTCCATGGGTGGTTCTTGGAAGACCTGTGACAAAGTCCATGGATTATTTCTTCCCACTTCCACTCTGGAATGGGAAGAGGCTGCAGAACTCCTCCTGGTCTCTGGTGCTCTGCTTTGACCCTCTGGCAGGTCAAGCAGGTACTGATATATCTGGCCACGTCTCGCTTGAGTCCAGACCACCAGAATCTTTCTTTAAATCTTGGATACATCTTGGTAGAACCAGGATGCATAGAGTATCGGGGTACTGTGGGCCTCTCTAGAATATTCTTTCTTAGTTCCTCATCATTGGGACGCAAAGGCGGTCTCCAAAATAGAGTATGCCACTGTCTGATACTCGAAACTCTGAATATAACCTTGCTAAAGCATTATGAAATGTGAATGCAACTTTTCTAAACCATATTTAAGCAATAAAAACTTGATTCAAAGAGAAATTAATACTATCTTGGCACATGCATCTATTTCTCTAACAAAGTATCAATATTTCAAACTACTCACACTTCTACTCATCCAATGCAATCATAAGGATATGTATGCTAAATGAAATGACATGGAATCTTTACTCTAAGAAATTGAGCATGTAAAACTATCCAAAGCTTAAATGTTCGCTAAACTCCATAAAGCAAGAACTTGAAATTTGAATAAACTAAAACATTGTAATTCAAATGACTAAATTGTCTCGTCTCAAGGATCTCTCCAAAATCAGCCACCACACACACTTTACTCAGCACCGCCTCGTCGCCTTCCTTCAGAATTGCTTGCCTTTATCTTTATCTGCAGTAAGAGGAAATGCAACTAGTAAGCAAAAGGCTTAGTAAGTACTATCTAGCTCACAAAATCTCGAAATGTGCAAACATGCTTCTTGATCAATATAAAATTCATATGAGATACTTATATGCTTGAAAGAAAACTAAGAACATGTATAACTCAAAATATGCATACTCAAGTATTAATAAATCTCAATTTACTTTTCTTGGCTCAACTTGAAACTTTAGCTATTCTTTAACTTTTTGAAAACTCTTTAAACTTTAGAAACTTTGCTAAAGCATATACTTGAAAATAATAATCACTTGGATCCACTGAAGACGTAAGTACCATCTCATGCGCGTTCCCTAAAAGGTTGGGGTAGCGAGCCACCAATCCTAATAGAGCAGACCTTGGTCTACCAGGGCCAAGACCTTGGAATTGGACACCTGGATTTCTTTAACGACGCCCTTGGACGCCGGGTACTGGCCTTAGAAAATAAAATAGCTTTTCTTTCTTTTCTTTCTTATCTGTAAATGCCTTGGCATTTTCTCGAGCACCTTGCGTGCTAAAATCCCTACGTCTTGACTTTTGGGGATTTCTTAAGGCCTTGGCCTTTTCTTTTCTTATCTTTATCTTCTCTTTTCTTTTCTCATAACTTTCTTAGCCCCTAATCTCACATAGGGTGCTTAATCAAACTTATACAAGCATATAATGAACTAAGATCACATGCAAAAATCTTAACAAGAAGTAAATATCTCTTTTAAAAACTTTTAAGGGAAATTCTTACGGAAAAACCGCCTCTTACTGCAGGTGAGCAGTACTTACCTTGATATCTTGGACTTACAACCAAGAACGGCGTCGGAGGTTCCGGATAAACTCGAAGTCTCGGAGATTTCTTCGCGCTCACGCGTTCCTCTCGTCGTGGGGATTCCGAATATAGGAGAATCTCTCGGAGGAGAGCCTTGGCCGGCCACCGGAGGAAGCCTTAGGGCTTGGTGTGTTTTCGCCCAAGGGAGGAGAGAGAGACGGCGTGAGGGTTTGGGGGAAGAAAATAAAACTTCTCTCCTTAATTATCTATTTATACTTATGGGGGCGAATTTACCTAATTATACCTTATCTATTGTTTCGCTCAATCTGTTTCAACAAAACCAACTCAGCGCAGTTGGTCCGCCCACTCTTCTCTCACTGCGCAGGTGAAGGGTTCGAACCCCTTGCTGCTCTTAAACATTTTTCCTTTTTTAAATATACTAAACGGACTCGGAAAATTCCATAAAAATATTCTAAAAATCCCTAAAAATATCTAGAATATTTCTAAACCATTTTTAATAATTCTAAGGACTCTAAGAACTAAAAATGAGAATTTTGGGGCGTTACACCTGCCTCCTAGCTCAGCTCCATCCACTCCAAACCTTCTCCTGCGTGTGTGCCTACAGGTCTGCTCCCTTGGCTCGCCCCTTGAAGTCCTCTTCCTCTGGCTATTGTCCCTCAGATGCGCACGCAAGCCTTCCCTTGGCTTGCCTCCATGCCACCCTTCACGTGTGCCCTTTGAAGTCCACTTCCCGGCTTGCCCTTGGAGCTCTCCTCCCTCGGCTCTCGTCCCTCGGATAGGTCCACCAAGTGTGATTCTTCAAGTCCTGCAAACTCAATCACACAAATCAAATACAACATAACACTCTAACTTTAAACCTATTCGCCCACTCATCAAAACCATGATCTTCCAATCATTCAAGGGCTGATTGCCTCAACAATTATGAGTTGCATAAACTGTATGATATAGTAGTCGGGCTCCCGACCTCCCACTCGGGAAGACTGACCTCTGAGGTCATACCGAGCAGAAAGCTTCCCGAGGTCACTCGAGAAGACAGAAGCTCAGGTCGTCCCGAGTGAGAAAACCACGAGAATATCTCGGGAAAGCGGAGTCCGAGTGATCATACCATTGCTATATGGGTCTCGGATTCATGTTGATGAATCTGGGCAGCGACTCACTTGGGGAACAACAAAGTAAATTTTGATTTTACACTCATAATAAAATCAATGTCCTAAATCTATTGTGTATAAATGATGACATGGTGAATGGTTATGGCCTTAACCCCAATGTGATTGGATGTATGTGTGTGTGTGCATGTTGTAATTCATAATACGGCCTGCGTGTCATGCCTTGTATCTATTCTTCCTAATTGTAAAATTAGATTTAGACTCGAATGTAACTCGAGTTTTCCTACATTGTAATGTACAAAAGAGGAATGGAGTGTTCATTGAAGAATGAAGTTACAAAGAGGATGCCAACCACACATGATGACCGGAGGATGCTCTTGGAGAAGAAGTTATCCTTAGGTTGACCATCGATCTTCTCATTGGCTTGAGAAGATCGTAGTATACTGGCCATAACCATGTCACATTTTCTTGCCTATATATTGATATATGCTATGTGTGTGTATGTGATGCATGCTTAGATGTTAATCTTAATTAAGTCAACTCAATATGCCTACCAAGGTTCGGTACTCATAAACTACCTCGATTATTTGTTGTTGGGTTTGCCAAAGTAAAGCAACACATTTTATCTTGATAGAGTGCGAGTGGACAATTGTGATGTCCCGCTATCAAACTTTGGGTGAGACTTAACTAAGTCACCTCAATTGGATTGAGAAACTTAGAGGCATATCCCAAAAGTTGGGAAAATTGGGTAAGAGGAAAATTATGCTAAGTCTTGGGCGATTAGCCAAAGCAAACTCATGATGATGTGTAATGTGAATCTTAACCCTTTTTCAAGAGTTGCATACGATGTAATTGGTAAAATGTTACCTACCTAATTGTACCGAGTCTTAGGCGATTAGCCAAAGCTAACTCAAGATGAAGTATAATTTGGATCTTGTCCCATATAAATGTAGTTGTTGTTTGGTTTGGAGCTAGTAGTGTGAGCAAAGTAAGTTTGCCTACATCCATGACTAGCCCCTACAAAAGCTCTACGATTTAGTGGGAGCATCATTTAATTAAAGGCCTAATTAAATGATCTAGATATGATACTTATTTCTGCATGTTGTGTTGTTGTAGATCACCATGTCGTCTAATACGTCGAACACTCTCTCTCTGCGATCTGTCCTTGAGAAGGACAAGCTCAACGGAGCTAATTTCCTAGACTGGTACAGGAACTTGAGGATAGTCCTCAAACAAGAACGTAAACTGTACGTTCTAGAGCAATCCCTTCCAGAAGCACCCGTCGCTACCGCCACCCGTGCTGAAAAAGATGCTTACAAGAAGCATCAGGATGATGCATTGGATGTATCATGCCTAATGCTTGCCACCATGAACTCTGAGCTTCAGAAGCAACATGAGAACATGAATGCACATGATATGATTGAGCATCTAAAACAACTATATCAAGGGCAAGCTAGGCACGAGCGCTTTGAGGTGTCCAAAGCCTTATTTGCATGCAAGATGCAAGAGGGAACTCCTGTAGGAACTCACGTACTCAAGATGATTGGGTATGTGAAGAACCTTGAAAGACTAGGATTTCCACTGGGCTATGAATTGGCAACAGACCTTATCCTGCAATCGTTATCGGAGGGTTATAATCAATTTGTCATGAACTACAACATGAATGAAATTGATAAGCCTTTACCTGAGATGCTCAGCATGTTGAGAACTGCTGAGCCCAATCTCAAGAAATCCAAGACCAGTAATGTACTATGGTTAACAAAGGCAATGGCAAATGGAAGCATAAAGGCAAGGGTAAGACCCAAGCCAAAGGCAAGGCCAATTCTACTACATCCAAAGCCAAAGGCAAAGTGCCTAAGGAAGGGACCTGCTTCCATTGTGGTGAGACCGGACATTGGAAGAGGAATTGTAAACTCTACCTGGAGGAAGCAAAAAAGAAAAGAAGTGAGACTTCTACCTCAGGTATTTTTGTTATAGAAGTCAATCTATCTATCTCTTCTTCTTGGGTATTAGATACCGGATATGCTTCTCACATTTGTACTAATGTGCAGGGCCTTCAAAGAGCTAGATCATTGACCAAGGGCGAAGTGGACCTACGAGTAGGCAACGGAGCAAGAGTTGCTGCTATTGCTGTAGGAACATATTTCTTGTCTTTCCCCACTAGACTTATCCTAGAACTTGAAGAGCGCTTTTATGTACCTGCAATAACTAAGAACATTATTTCAATATCTTGTTTGGACAAGAAAGAGTTTTCATTTACCATAAAGAATAAATGTTGTTCTATAATGCTAAATGATATGTTCTATTGTAATGCACCATTGATAAATGAACTCTATCTTCTAGATCTAGATAACCCAATCTATAACACAAATACCAAACGGTTCAAACCAAATGATTTGAACCAAGCATATCTCTGGCATTGTCGCTTAGGACATATAAATGAGAGTCGCATATCCCAGCTCTATAAGGATGGATTACTGGACTCATTTGATTTTGAATCATATGAGACATGTGAATCTTGTCTTTTAGGCAAGATGACCAAGACTCCATTTAGTGGACACGGCGAAAGAGCGACAGAGTTGTTAGGACTCATACATACTGATATATGTGGCCCTTTCAATGTCGCAGCTAGAGGAGGCTATCAGTACTTCATCACTTTCACTGATGATATCAGTAGGTATGGCTATATGTATCTCATGAAACACAAGTCAGAATCCTTTGAAAAGTTCAAAGAATTCAAGAGTGAAGTACAAAACCAACTTGGCAAAAGTATTAAGATGCTTCGATCAGATCGAGGTGGTGAATACCATAGCCAAGAGTTTCGTGACCATCTAGCAGAGTGTGGGATCATATCCCAACTCACTCCACCTGGAACACCACAGTGGAATGGTGTGTCCAAGCAGAGAAATCGTACTCTATTAGATATGGTACGATCGATGATGAGTCAGACGGATCTTCCTACTTCCTTCTGGGGTTTCTCTCTAAAGACAGCTCTTTTCACACTTAACCGAGCTCCATCAAAGGCTGTTATAAAGACACCATATACGATATGGACTGGGAAGAGTCCCACGATGTCTTTTATGAGGATTTGGGGTTGTGAGGCTTACGTTCGACGTCAAGTCTCAGATAAACTAGGACCCAAATCTGATAAGTGCTACTTTGTAGGATATCCCAAGGAAACAAAGGGATATTATTTTTACAATCCCACACAAGGCAAAGTGTTTGTCGCTAGAAATGGTGTTTTTTTAGAAAAGGAGTTTATTTCTAGAAGGACTAGTGGGAGTGAAATCCATCTTGAAGAAGTTCAAGATGCAGATAGTACTGAGGCCTTAATGGACATTGAACAGGCACCACAAGATGTTGTGGATCATGAGGTTGTTACACAAGAAGTTGTGGAACAACAGGTTGTTCAAGTAGACCAACCTCCTTGTAGATCTGATAGGATACGTCGTCAGCTTGAGAGATACTCTTTTCTCTTGTCTGACCATGATGATGTGACACTCATTGAGTTAAATGAGCCTACATCCTATCAAGAAGCTGTGATGAGCCCAGATTCTAAGAAATGGCTAGAAGCCATGAGGTCCGAAATGGAATCCATGTACACTAACCAAGTATGGACTTTGGTTGATCCACCTGAGGGGATTAAAATCATTGGGTGTAAGTGGGTCTTTAGAAGAAAGACTGACATGGATGGACTCATACATATCTACAAAGGGCGATTGGTAGCTAAAGGTTTCAAGTAGATTCATGGTATCGACTATGATGAAACCTTTTCCCCAGTTGCGATGCTTAAGTCTATTCGGATCCTGCTTGCTATTGCGGCTTACCATGATTACGAGATCTGACAGATGGATGTCAAAACCGTATTCCTAAATGGGAATCTACTCGAGAATGTGTACATGACACAACTTGAGGGTTTTGTAGATTCAGAGCATGCTGGAAAGGTATGTAAGTTGCAAAGGTCCATTTATGGGCTAAAGCAAGCTTCTCGAAGCTGGAATCTTCGATTCGATGATGCAATCAAAGCGTTTGGTTTCATCAAGAATGAAGATGAACCCTGTGTCTACAAGAGGGTTAGTGGGAGCACAGTTATCTTCCTGATCTTGTATGTAGATGACATACTCCTCATTGGGAATGATATCCCTTCACTACAGTCTGTGAAGATGTGGCTTGGGAATTGCTTCTCAATGAAAGACTTAGGTGAAGCAACCTATATCCTAGACATTAAGATCTATAGAGATAGATCTAAGAGATTGCTTGGCTTAAGTCAGAGTACATATATTGACAAGGTGCTTAATCGTTTTGCCATGCAGAATTCCAAGAAGGGATTTCTGCTAATGTCACATGGTGTGAGTCTTTCGAAGACTCAATGTCCCTCTTCTAAGGAGGAGAGAGACCGTATGGATCAGATCCCTTATGCATCCGCTATAGGGTCTATCATGTACGCCATGCTATGTACTCGTCCAGATGTTTCGTATGCTTTGAGCATGACGAGTAGGTACCAGTCAGATCCAGGTGAATGTCACTGGACAACTGTCAAGAATATTCTTAAGTACTTACGAAGGACGAAAGAATATTTCTTGATATTTGGAGGTGATGAGGAGCTAGCTGTAAAGTGTTACAGTGACGCAAGCTTCCAAACAGACAGGGATGACTATAGATCGCAGTCAGGGTATGTATTTTGCCTGAATGGTGTCGTTGTGAGCTGGAAGAGTTCGAAGCAGGACATAGTTGCAGATTCTACAACAGAGGCCGAGTATATTGCCGCGTCAGAGGCGGCAAAAGAGGTTGTTTGGATCCGGAAGTACATTATAGAGCTTGGTGTGGTTCCTAGCATAGCAGACCTGATAGACCTCTATTGTGACAACAATGGGGCTATTGCGCAGGCTAAGGAACCTCGCTCCCATCAGCGGACCAAACACATACTACGACACTTCCATCTCATTCGAGAGATCATTGATAGAGGAGATGTGAGGATATGTAGAGTACACACTGATTCTAACATCGCAGATCCTTTGACTAAGGCTTTGGCACAAAAGAAGCATGATGGTCATACCAGGTCACTCGGTATTAGATATTACAGTGATTGGTGTTAGTTCAGAAAGCACCATATCGAACCTTGTTTTGATATTGGCAAAGGATTCAAAGTTAAGTGTTATTTGTGATCAAATAAAGTTACTCAAGTGTGCAAGAAACAAAGTCCTAGTGAAGGAATGCTAGGCACCTGGCGAAGGACTGCCAGGAAACAAAGTCCTAGCGAAGGAATGCTAGGCACCTGGCGAAGGACTGCCAGGAAACAAAGTCCTAGCGAAGGGCTGCTAGGCACCTGGCGAAGGACTGCCATGATACAAAGCCCTAGCGAAGGACTGCTAGACACCTGGCGAAGGACTGTCAGTATCCAAGCCCTAGCGAAGGACTGCTAGGCACCTGGTGAAGGACTCCCAGTATCCAAGCCCTAGCGAAGGACTGCTAGGCACCTGACGAAGGACTGCCAGGATCCAAAGACCTAGCGAAAGACTGCTAGGCACCGGGCGAAGGACAGCTTGGTATCCAAGACCTGGTGAAGGACCGCTAGGCAAAAGTCCAACCAAAGGAGCGGTTGGCATCAGGTACATTCTCCCGAGAGGAGTAGGTGAGGACGCGTTCCCCGTCGAGGGAACAGTAGGCGTCGGTTCGACCTAGGGCTCCATTTTGGAAACCCAAAGTCAAAACCAAGATAGCTAAGGCTGTATAAAACTAACAACTTACTGCTTTATGTTGTTTTCGGACTAACCCTGGATGCAGGACCAAAGGAACGAGTGTCTGCAGCTCAGAGAGCCTCAAAGGAGTGAGGCAGCAGCTGAGTAGGGCACCCTGAGTGTCCCGGGCGCCCCCAAGGTGAACATAAAACAAATGAAGCAAAAGGAGCTTCGGCTGAATACTGGCCGGGGCGCCCCCAGAACCCAGGGTGCCCCCAGCACCCAGGGCGCCCCGAATGCCCAGGGCGCCCCCAGCCACCAGGGCGCCCCACGCCTGAAGTCAGCAATGAGGATAAGCCTCATCCAGCTGATACTCCCGCTGAAAAGGTCAGCCAGGGCGCCCTCAGCTTCCCGGGCACCCCCGTCAAGGACTTATCCCGATTTTGAAGGGATAACTCGCTGACCGCGAAGTGAGCGGATCACAGGCCACGTGGAGGGCGCCCCCGTGCTCCAAGGTGCCCTCAGAACCCTATAAAAGGCCCTCGACCCCTCAAGCCTAAAAACAACTTCTTCCAACGCTGTTACGTTCTTTTGCTCTTGCGCTTCGTTCCAGAAACCTTCCAACTCGACACGAAAGCGCCGACGACGTCCCTCTGCTCCGAGAAACATCCGATATCGGACGTCGGTAACGAAGAACTGATTTTTCATTTCTGTTATACTATTACTGTACTACAATTGTAAACTTTTGTAAGAATCTTTGCGCGATTATAGAATTGCCCTCAGTAAACGGTCAACGACCGTGGGCCTTGGAGTAGGAGTCGACCCAGGCTCCGAACCAAGTAAAACTCCCTATGTTTGCGATTGTTCTTATTCCGCTGCGTACTTACTCTAATTCTCTTCCAAAAATTTTTAACGATATTCACCCCCCCCTCTATCGTGTCTCTCGATCCAACAATTGGCACTAGTGCTAGTGGGAGATTGTTAGTAGGAGCCCTAGAGCCAATTATATGATGATTGACTAGGGACATTTTGTATCATATTCTATTATTGATAAAGGTATGTTTGGTTATTATACTTTGTATTTGTGCCAAATAACTAAGTATAATAATGTCCTTGGGTAGTAGGTTCTTATCTACATTATATCGATTGGTTGAATCGATAGTGAGATGATGTAGAGAACACTACTCTAAACCATTCCTAGTCAAGTATTAATATTCAAGGACAATATTAATACATGGAGACTAGCATGTAGGTCAACTGATAACTTGAGCTCACAAGTCATGGATATGTGATATCAAGTTGACATATGGGTATACATTGGAGAATGTGTACTGAATGACCCGCCATGAGAAAGTTTCATAGATTGTCATATGAGTATCATAAACTTTCTCATGTGACTATTGGTATGAATAGTCCTTAGACCTGAAGTCACTACGGTTCCCTACATAAGGAGTTATGTACTTTGGTATCGTCAAACGTCACCCGTAATAGGGTGGACTATAAAAGCGATCACTGGTTATGTAATGAATTATACAGAGGGATGTGAGTGATGTAGATGGGATCTATCCCTCCCATATGACGGGAGTGATATCTGTGGGCCCCTTGATCGAGTAGGACTGCTAAAACGCATGGCCATGCTCGAATGAGTCAATATGAGATATTGAGCTCAATTGTTTGAGTAAGTCTACTCGGGGATCAAGAAACACCAGATTGATTGAGGATGACACGGTCTATGCCTCATTTGTCAATCTAGATATCAAGGATAGAAGGACAAGGTCATACATTGCCATAGTCACGGAGGTTAAGTCGGATCTTGACTTTCTTGTTACTTGGGTAGCATTGATGCATTGCTAGATGTCGCTCATTGCTTTTGTGTCTAAATTGGTTTAGACACATTGCCAACGTTACGAGAGTCTATTGGGTCACACACTAAGAACACGATGCTTCGGAGATTAATTGATCTTGATTTGGCTAAGATTTAATTGGAATTGGATTAATTGAGTTAGACTCAAGTGAATCCAATTGGATTATGGATTGAGATCTAATTTGAGTTAAACTCATTTAGATTAGACTCAACCACATTTGGATGAAATATTAATTCATTAAAATGTTTAATGAATTAATAAGAGAAGAAGATGGAGAGTTTCTCACCATTAGAGTGTTACATGAAAAGTTAGAGAGTTACATTAAAATGTTTAATGAAGGGAAGTTTAAAAGGCAAAAACTCCTCATGATATGAGTATAAAAGAGTTTTTCCCTTGTCATTTGGATGACAACTTGTCATTTTCTTTCCCCTCTTCCTTCTCTTCTCCATCTTGGTCGAAACTCACATCTTGGGTTCTTGGTGTTTTGTGAACTACCTTAAGTTGCTAGCACAACTAAGGTAGTTCTTCTCCGAAGTAGAGATATCGTGTTCGTGTGGATACGAATAGAGGCACGGACACTTGAACGTGCAAGAGATCCGGCTGCGCTTGGATGAGCGGGATAAACGTTAGGGCACGCTCCAAAGGTATAAACAGTAGATAAATCTATTAGATAGATATACTTTGTACGAGTTTTCTTTCGCATGGATCGCTCGTGGGATCTTGTTTCTGCTGCGTTTTGTGTTTATGTCGCCTGAAGATCCCAACAGGATCTTGGATGGCTAGAGAGGGGGGGGTGAATGTAGCCAGACACTTAAACTTTGGCTCTTTTCAATTTTCTGTGACTCAAAGGTTTAGTAGCAAAACGGAAGCAATAAAACAGATTATGCAGCAAACTAAACCCTAAGTTAAGCACAAGCACAAGCACAAGAACGCTAACAAGAGGATTTACAAGGTTCGGGGATAACTTGCCCCTACTCCTTGGCGTGCCCGTAAGGTGGGCTATCCCTTGATCGTCGGCAGATCAAGCCCCGGTGAACACCGGATAAAATGCAACCTCCTTCTCGTTGGAGTAACCTCTCCACAGCGTTTCAACAAAGATAGAGTTTTAAGCACAATGAAACACAAGAAAGATCTTACTTAGCACTTAGGACAGCAAGAACTCAGACAAACTTCTCACGAGCTCCACTCAGCGCAGATCTCACGCAAGAATCCCCTTCCTCGTGTCTTCTCACTGATGGACTCGCCAAGCCTTCTGACTCTTCTTCCCAATGCTCAAGTAACAGATGGTTGCTTCAAAGATTGCAGTTGCTTGCTCAAGATTGATGGAACAGATCGCACAGGCACAAGCATAAACACAACATGTAAAACTTTGTTACAGAGACTTGTTCGCCACCAAGCCTTAAGTCCCAGCTCTCTGATTACCAGGTCACCGCCGTCTCACTGCAGCCTCCAGCTGCTCACCTGCAACACCTAGCCTACCACTGAGCTCTCCTGGACTCCCTGAGCTTCCCTCAGACTAGCTCCAGTCAGCAGCTCCAGTTAGCAGCCAGTGCCCGTTGCAACCTGAGATGGCAAATGCACAAACCTGCTCCAAGGAAAGGCCTCCATTAACTCTCCTTGAGTGTTTGAATCCATCCCTGTCACATGCACACTCAATCAGAGGTTTAGCAAATGAAATCAAGCTTATATCAGTCATAGCAGAGAAGATCAAATTGACATCAGTAGCGAATCAGTGAAAGCAAGCGCGATCAGAGCGTCTGACAACGCCTTTGAATTAAAGTGATCAGTCACCGGACCGATCAGGCTCCAACCTGATCGGTCCACAGTGAGAAACTTAGGATTGCAAGCTCGTATGATCGGTCATCCTGACCGGTCACCAGATCGGTCACCAAACCGATCCAGAAATCAGCTTGCCACAATCTCGCTCGGAATCCACTGGCTGATCGGTCACCAGACCGATCAGGCTGATCCCAGACTGATCAGGCTCCATCCTGATCGGTTAGGGTGAGAAACCTCGCGACAGTTGATCGTTCAGTTTGATCGGTCACGGTTTCTCCCTGATCGGTCACCAGACCGATCAGGAGCAGATCAGTGAGGTTCCCAAAAACCTACTGGATGCTCCCTGATCGGTCACCAGACCGATCAGGAGCAGAGCAGCAGGGGAACTCAACCCACTTGTGGGCTCCCTGATCGGTTACCAAACCGATCAGGAGCTATGCAGTGAGTGAAACGCATACTCCCTGATCGGTCACCAGACCGATCAGTCATCGCTGGATCGGTCACCAGACTGATCCACGAAGGAGCACCGCGCCAACTTCCCTGATCGGTCACCAGACCGATCCAGGGGCTCCAACCTAGCCCTCCAAGCTAGGGTTTCATCCAACCTAGCCCTCCAAGCTAGGACTTTTCACCTAACCCTCCAAGTTGGGACTTTTCACCTAACCCTCCAAGTTAGGACTTTTGACCCAACCTTCCAAGTTAGGACTTTTCCACACCTAGCCCTCCAAGCTAGAATTTTCCACACCTAGCCCTCCAAGCTAGGACTTTTCACCTAACCCTCCAAGTTGGGACTTTTCACCTAACTCTCCAAGTTAGGACTTTTCACCTAGCCCTCCAAGCTAGCACTTTTCACCCAACCTTCCAAGTTAGGACTTTTCCACACCTAGCCCTCCAAGCTAGGATTTTATCAAACCTAGTCCCACTAGGTATGCCTAGTCAATGACCAGGACTTAAACCCAATCATAATCATAATCATCAACCTAAACTAAAATCGATGTCAACACCAAAACAACAATCAGGGTCAGACTGCACCAACAATCAGGTCCCTTACCGAAGCATAAGAAAGAGGCTCACAACCGAGATGGAGTTGGACAAACCAATCGGAATGGTTGTAGTGTAATTAGGTGTGGTTTATCTTAACCATAGATTTACACTAGTTTACTTTGTGTATATTGAGTAGAGACAAAAGAGAGGTCATCCAATTTTTGTACTGACCTAGTAAATTGGATTAGACCTCGGAAGCTATTATGGAGTATGATCTCTGAATCCCGAAATAATGGCAGACATATATTATTAACTATTGTTTCTTTGATTTACCCATGGGCGAGATCTATTCTGTTAGATCGATTGACCCGGTAAGTTGGGAAATAATATTAATAATATGATGTGCCGTTGATTATTGACGAAATACGTATCCTGGTGAGTCAGGGTGATGATGCCCTCTTGGTGAGCTCAAAAGGATCGTCATGTCAAATCTTGCAAGTGGACTATGGTCCAGCATGTCGAAAAGGTTGAGTGGTACTAATCAAGGATCAAGAAGATAATTAATTTAATTATCAATAAATTAAATTAATTATCGGACATACGAAATCTTAAACACGGAGAGATGGATGACTCGTAATAGGTGGATCCCATATGAAAATATGGGGGTTGGTGAAGAAGTACAATGTGATCCTTTAGTGGAATGGATCTCCATTTAATGGATCGGGTTTGGATCCATTAGAGGGCCAAGAACCAACTCCTCCTCATGGTCCCTATCTTAGCCCAATAAAGCCTCATTAGAGTCATGATAAAAGGCCGGATTAATTAAGGAATTAATTTGGGATTAATTTAATTATTAATTTCGAAATTAATTAAGGAATTAATCATAGAATAATTATGGAATTATTCTATATAAAAATTTGGATGGAATAATTAAAAGAATTAATCATTGGATTAATTAAGGAATTATTCTATATAAATTTTTATATAATCAATCCATATTTAATTGGAAAATTTTTTCCAATTAAACTAACTAATCCCCTATATAAACCTCCAACTCTCTCCCTCTCTAAATTAATCTCTCCTCTCTTCAAATCCCTTAGGCGTCGGCGGTAGAAGGAGAAAGAGGACCACTTCCTCTTCTTCTCTTGGTTTCTTCTCATCCTCAAGGATGCGTGACGGACCCGAAATGAACTAAGTTAAGTTGTCACGAATTGTGGGACCATCAGAATTTAGAATATTTATAAAATGCTGGAAACCCTTTTTGCAATCAAAATATGAAAACGTAGTAAAGGGGCCACAAGTCGTATTTTTACTCGGGACTAGTTGATGTTGTTTGATTCGCGCTCGTATTTATGTGTCGTTTGTGAATTTGGGTTTCGAATGTGATTTGGTGTTTGGTTTGCAATTCAGAAATGAAAACTCAATAGAAAGAAGGAAACTTAACCATGTAACTTAACAAATGATAGCAAGTTATCATTCAACCAAAACGACCACTTACTCATCTAAAGCACTTAAGCAATTTTTGGAAACAAATCTAAATTCCAATGCAAAAGCAAACTACGAATTGTATTAAACTTCAGGAATTCCCACCTAAACCGAATCTTCACTTGATACCAAAATGGAAGTAATTAAATCAAAACAACTTGATGCCAATTGAAGGGAACTCATGTGCCGAAAACTAAAACGAAGTGCAATTTTGATTGGTTGCTTGATACTAGGGCAGATCTACAACTTGATACGCATGAATAGCACAATAAAATCAGAAACAACCAAAATTGAAGCAGGAATTTGGGACTGAACTAATTGCAGCAATAGAGATCACAAATCAAGCATATCCACATGCAAAGTGAAGTTGAGTTCAAGTACATAAAGTCACTTCTAGGTATGTTCAATCTTAATCCGACTCAATGCTTAAACTTAACTGGAAACTTACACACTGAAATGGTAGCAGACTTGATACACAGACAATAAAAGCTAATTTGCTGAAATTGATACTAAGCAGAACTCAATGAAGAAATTCAAACAGGGATCAAATACAGAAGTTCAGACTGCAAAGGCATGAATGCAGCATCAACTCATCGATACACAAAAAAAACTGATGCTAAGAAATTAGAATAATAAGCTCAGAAACAATCCATGTTTTTGGCAGAAACAGTCCATGAATGTTATAACAATTCGAATGCAAAAGCAAGAATGCAGAAATGCAGGAATGTAGTGTGGTATTTCTGAAACCGATGGGGATGTTGAAACCAAACAAACAACTGAAGTCAAATGCAAGGGAATTCTAATGCAAGGCTTCACTGATACAAACTTAGGCAGTTACAAACTTAGAGCTGCTGAAATAAACTTGGAGTTGCAGAAATGAAGTGCTTTGGAACAAAACTACAGGCTGAAATTCAGACTGCATCTGAATTCGGAAACAAGTAGCAATTGAGATTAAACTAGACAAATCAGCTGGGAAATCCACACTACCAGTAAGTAATGCGCAAGACTAAAGGAAGAAAATTCAGAAACACAAAGCAGGTCAACTCAGAAACGTTTAATGCAGAACAGTGTGCAGAAATTGCAGTTGCTAATCAAATTCGAAAACAACAAACAACTAGGATCAAGTACACAAATTCTAGTGTCCAAATAAGATTCAGAAGAGCTAGTGATTGATTAACATGACTTAAGAAACTTTAAACTGAAACGTTGCAAGACTAAAACTGAAACTGAAAAGCTGATTAAATCTGATACGCAGAACAGGGGAAGAAAAGAAATTGGCACACAACTAGTAACACTGAAACGCAACAATGAAACGAGAATTAAACTAAAATTACAAACTATGGTTCACTAAACAAGTTAACTAGCTAACTACTTGCAGGAATTGAACCTAATTAAGGCAGAAAATAATTCGGAAGAGTAAACTACAACTGAGACAAAAGATAGAACAGAAATAACATTCAGAAATAAAATTACAGCTACAAACATGAAATTAACTAAAGAATCTATCATCAACCCCTTCTCTCAAGAACACCTTGTTCGTCACGCAAGGAAGAGCCTCGAACCCCTAAGCTCAACAAACCGATGGAAAAACTGAATCTGCGAGTCAACCAACTCAGTTCTGCTCAATCTGAAAACCCCTTCGATTTCTTCAATCTAGCTTTGCCCAATTGTTCTGATGGCTTGGGAATGATCCGAGCTTACCCGAGAACCCCTCCAGATGGCTCAGATTGATTAAGGATGGAACAAAACCAGATTCAAGGCAATCGATGGCAGAGTTGATGAGACCTCAATCACACTGTTCTTGGTCAATTTAGGGCTGGAAACATCACGGCATCAGCTTCTCGAAGATCTGGAACTTGCTCTAAGATTGGAATTGATGGGTCGCGCCAACGGATTGAAGAAAAACTGAAGAACTATTGAAGAACAAACGAAGCAATGAGAGCTTGCGGCGAAGACGCGACGAGCTGAAGAGCTGCGGTGAGTTTGATTAAATACTTATCAGTGGACGGTCCATGAATCCAACGGCTTATCTTGCTCTGATCTGACCCAAACTTTCCAGATGTTGATCAAGGGTCAGGATCTGCCTCGTGGTAGCTCGGATCCTCCAGATTTGCAACGGATGGTCCAGATCAACCTAATCTTTGAATAGATGATCTAGAGCCCTCCAAGCTTGATCCAACGGTTGAATGAGCTCTGATTGGGATGAAACCTTCAGATCTTGATCAGAGTACTTAATCAACCCTAGCCCTAGCTCGGATTGCTTCAGATGGTCCCGGATGGCTCAGATCTAGCCGCTTTTGAATCGGACGGCCCGGATTAATCCGAAACTTGATAACTCAATCCGGGTCCACTTCCGACTCAAGTTTGACCCAGTATGCCCTAGGTCCATGAACCTTTCATGCCTACAAAAATAGATAAAAAATTTAGTGGCCAAATAATCTAATTTTGTGTAAATTTGCAATTAAGTCCAAAATAAGAGGAAGTCCTAAAACCTAGGGTAAAATCACAATTAAGCAAGTAAAACATGGGCCAAACATGGATTTTAGCAACTAAAATAATCAACAAAATGATACTTATCAATGCGTTCGGTCACAGAGCAAGGGAGGAGTTGCCTCTTACCCTTGGTGGCGCGCGGCAAGGAGGGTGGAGGAAGAAATTGGCGGCGCGAGGTGTGGAGGTCGGCGCCGGCGGTGGAGGAGAAGAGAACACTTGGTTCTCACTTTCTTCTCTCCCCTTCTTCGACTTTCCCTGCTGCGGACGTACACAGGACAAAGGAGAGGTTTTCCTCTCTTTTGGTGACGCGCGGAAGCAAGGAGGAAGAAGGGTGGAGGAACTCTTCTTCCTTGTGGTGTTGCTGCCGTGAGAAGGAAGAAGAAAGAGAGGTTGGTGTGGTGGTGATGATGGAGAGGAGCTCATCCTCTTGACCTCATCATCTTCTCCTTGAAGGGTCGCCGGGTGGTGAAGCAAAACCCTAGCCCTAGGGTTTTGACTCTTGGCGCAAGGGAAGGAGAAAAGGAAGGATTGATTCGCGTGCCTTGGTGACTCCACGTCTTGGGAGACCGTCACCCACACGACGTCCAAGAGGGGTAGGGACATAAGATAGAAGACTGTGAGGTAAACGGCGAGGTATATTTCTCCCGGGCTCAGTTTTCTTTATGCTTTGCTTTATTGTGCCATTATGCTTTGCCTTGTCATTTCATGCGTGTTAAATTATTATTTTGATTTGAAATCTTAGATAATAATAATTAACTAGACCCCAACATAAACACAAAAATCGGCGATCCAAATCGTCGTCTTTTCCGCGATTAGTTAATCCGGAAAGTTACAAGGTCTTTGAGGCCAAGTTGTGACTTGGACTAATTAACACGATGATGAATCGGTCGTTATAAGGACGGCTCTTTATTCAGATTAGTTGTAATTTTTTGGCCAACAAGGGATTAGTTCTTGGCTTACCAAGCATCAAGTATGAAAAAGAAAAGATTTGTGATGTATGTCAAATGGGTAAGCAAACAAAATCTGCACATAAAGGTAAAAGCATTGTAAGTACTTCTACCGCATTAGATTTACTTCATATAGACTTGTTTGATTATAGCACTATTATATCATCATTGATGATTTTTACTAGATATACATGGACGTATTTTCTAAAATATAAGGACCAAACTTTAGATGTTTTCATTTCTTTTTGTAGAAGAGTTGAAAACGAAAAATCATCAACAATTAAAACAATAAGAAGTGATCATGGAGGTGAATTCCAAAACCAACGGTTTTTAGAGTTTTGTCAAGATAAAGGGTATAGACACGAGTTCTCTACTCCTAGAACACCACAACAAAATAGTGTTGTAGAGAGGAAGAACCGTGTCTTACAAGAGGCTGCGCGAAGCATGCTCAATGAGTACTCACTACCGAGTTACTTGTGGGTCAAAGCTGTAAACACAACTTGCTACGTGCAAAATCGAGTCCTCATCCATAGATTCTTAGGAAAGACTCCCCATGAACTTTGGTTTGGAAAACCACCTACGGTTAAACATCTTAGGGTGTTTGGTTGTAAGGTGTTTATCCTAAACACCAAGGACCACCTTGGAAAGTTCACGGCAAAGGCTGATGAAGGGATACTGGTCGGGTACTCCCTTGTTAGCAAAGCCTACCGAGTCTACAACAAGAAGTCTAGATTGGTTGAAAAATCTTCTGATGTTGTTTTTGAAGAAATTTCGAAAGCAAATGATCAACCAGAAGATGTCGAAGGAGCTCAATTCGAACTCAGGCAACTAGGTTTGGATGAAAGTCCAAATGTTATAGATGGTGGTGATGAGTCTGATGACGGTGAGCCTAGAAAACACATAGATCACCCGGATCCTGAGGCTGAGCTTGTGTTTAGTGACACCATACAAGAAGCACCACCAACACCAAGGACAACTAGGTTAGCCTCTAGCCATCCCTAAGATCAAATTGTTGGAGATATCCATCACGGGGTTAGGACTAGATCATTCTTCCGGAATGAGGCTAATGAAGTTGCCCTAATTTTCGAAATTAAACCTAGAAAAATTGACGAAGCATTAAATGATCCCGATTGGATCATTGTCATGCAAGATGAACTAGGTCAATTCGAAAGAAGTCAAGTTTGAGACTTAGTCCCTAGACTTAAGAAGACCACCATTATTGGAACCAAATGGGTCTTCAAAAATAAATTAAACCATAAGGGAGAAATCATAAGGAACAAGGCACGCTTAGTAGCCAAGGGCTACAGTCAAGTTGAAGGACTTGATTATGATGAGAACTATGCTCCCGTGGCACGATTAGAATCCATCCGATTGATGCTTGCATTTGCAGCACATCGAGGTTTCAAGCTATATCAAATGGATGTCAAATCGGCCTTTCTAAATGGTTTAATAAAAGAAGAGGTCTATGTCGAACAACCTCCGAGGTTTGAGAGTACCGAATTCCCAAACCACGTGTTCAAGCTCAAGAAGGCGCTCTATGGCCTCAAACAAGCACCCCGAGCTTGGTATGAGCTGTTATCGACATTCCTAATTGAAAAATGTTTTGTTAGAGGACAAATAGACCCTACACTATTTCTACGAAGATATAGTGATAATATATTCGTAGCCCAAGTGTATGTCGATGACATAATTTGTGGCTCAAACAACAAGGGATATTTAAATGAATTTATTGGACACATGGAGAGTAAATTTGAAATGAGTCTAGTGGGAGAGTTGACTTTCTTCCTTGGACTTGAAATCAAGCAAACCGAGATGGAATCAATGTGCACCAATCAAAGTATACACAAGAGATGCTCCGAAAATTCAACATGAGTGATTCTAAAGAGGTAACCACTCCTATGGCGACAAACACACGCCTAGACAATGATGAAAGTGGTAAACCTGTTGACCTAACTCAATACCGGAGCATGATAGGTAGTTTGTTATACCTCACAGCCAGTTGATCTGATATACTTTTTGTTGTGGGTATGTGCGCTAGGTATCAAGTCTGTGCCAAGGAATCTCATTTAATTGTTGTTAAATGAATTTTGAGATACCTTAAGGGCACAATTGGAGTTGGTCTATGGTACCCCGATTCTGACTACACCGATTCTGACTATGCTGGATGCAAGTTGGACCGGAAAAGCACAAGTGGGGGCTGCCAATTCCTAGGTTCATCACTAGTTAGTTGGTCAAGTCGGAAGCAACATTGTGTTGCTCTCTCCACGACCGAGACAGAATATATCGCCATGGGAGAGAGCGTATCACAATTGTTGTGGATGATTTATACACTAGAGGACTATGGATTAAGCTACAAGGGTGTGCAAGTGTTGTGTGACAATATAAGCACAATCAACTTAACAAAGAATCCAGTCCACCATTCTAGGACCAAACATATTGAAGTGCGTCACCACTTCATTAGAGATCATGTTGCTAGAGGAGACATTGTATTCTCACATGTAGAGTCCAAATCAAATCTAGCGGACATTTTCACTAAACCACTCCCCGAGAATGAATTTAGTTTCTTAAGAAGGGAGTTGGGAATGTGTCGTGCTTCATAGAATTAAGAACATTTAAGACCCTTCATGATCAATTCAAATTGTTGGAAACAATTGGGTAACTTGGTGACATCTCACACAAACTATAAGGTTCACCAAAACATTTTTGTTTGCTAGAAATGGGGTGAGATGCTAGGATCAACTTAATTTCTCAAAATGTCAATGCATCCCTTGAGAAATTTGGTTGACGAGATAAAAATCACTACGGTGACCAAGTATAGGGAAAACCAATGCATAACACATGTGTATTTGGCTCCATGATCATACTTGGACATTCCAATCAAGGAAACTTGATTGGAAACCTTATTTGGATATAAACTTGATTGAAAATTGATTGAATGGTTTTGATTGAGTTTGACTCCACTTTGGTGGAGCAAAGTGATTGTTAGACTCATAAGGACCTTTGATCCTTGTTAAGGGATCAATTATAGTCATGGGAACACTTCCAAGATCGATATTTTCCATCTGATCTAATCAGATATCGTTTGGGGTTGTGAAACTGAAAGTTTCAGATTGTATCAGGAAAAATCAGGAAGCCTGATCGGTCACCGGACCAATCAGGAGCATGTCTGATCGGTCCAACTGACCGATCCAGCTGAATTGCGATATCCCTCTGCAATCTCTCTGTGTTGGCCTGGATCGGTCCACAGACCGATCTGGCTCACTGTGTGTATCGGTCCACAGACCGATCAGGATGTTCACAGAAGATTTCAAAAACCCACTATTCGCTTCCTGATCGATCAGCCGATCGATCAGGAGCCTGCCTAATCGGTCACCCCGACCAATCAGGACCAGGCCAGACCGATCAGGCTGGAGCTTGATCGGTCTGGGCGCTCCCAGATCGAACGGTGATCCGTTCGATCACATTAAATTGCGGTTGGTGGACCGATCCACCAACCTAATAACTCCCTCCTTCCCTTACTCCCAAGCCCTAGCCGACCAAAACACCTCATCGCCGAAACCCCTTAGCGCCGAAACCCCTCTTCTCCTTCTTCCTTGCGCGTGCGATCTCCTTCCTCTTGCTATCCGTGAGAGTTCTTCTTCTTGCTGTTGGTGTTCTCAGCAACTGCTAGCTGCGAGCTCGTCCCCTGCGTTGCGATTCTTTCTTGTGCAAGGATCAGAGAGTGTGTTCTCCAATCAACTCCACGATGACACCTATGTAAGCGTTTTTTGGTTTTCCTTACAAATCAACTCATAGATTATGAGCTTGTGCTAATCATAATTTTTCTCTTGTTCTGTGTGTGCCATTACCGTGAGCTCCCCTGTCTTAACCTAAAACCTCACTGATCAAATTTCATTTCATTGATTAAACCTATGTCATTTTCTGTGATGGTTAATTTGATCAATGTCTGACTCGTATGTTCACTTGATTCTTCTATACCGTGACCAATTCTTTTATTGATCAAACCTTAACCTTGTGATCTTTTAATTTGTGCCATGATTTTCAACTTGTGTCATGATCTTCTCGATGTTCGATTTGCTAATCTTGATCAAATCTGTTACCAAATGATTCCACCTCCTTAGAAAGTCTTCCAAGGGAAAGGAACCCATTGAAGAGTCCTCCAAAGGCATAGTGCCGGCTGAGGGTAGCTCACGATCCAGAGCTCCCTCATCCTCTTCAAATCCCCCTTATACCAGATTTCAAAATATTCATTACGCCCTAGCCTTTCAATATCACACCTTCAAACTCATGCCCTGTGGGACTGTGGACCAAGCATTCATTTACGAACATTGTCCGTCAGTGCGACAGATCATTGAGCACTATGAACTTCAAGCCATCCTTTTCCTTGAGAGGCCAATCAACTTTGATTTGGTCTCCGAATTCTATAACAACATGGTCAGTGGAGAGGGTACGAGGTGGAGGACCCGTGTCGCCAGTATCGACCATTATATTGATCTATCTGCTTTCACTGCCTTTCTTGGCTGTCGACGATCGAATAATGATTTTTCACTCTATCCTTATCTTCCGGATCCTCTACCGGTTCCTTTCGATGAAGTCACCCCTGACTCTATCTACGAGCACTTCTTCAGCCATCCCAGGCCAGGGGGTCCCGGTGAGCGCACCAGTGATTTCCCCATATTTGCTGCTCTCCACCTTTCCCCCGTTGATTGTGTTGTTTAAGATCATCACTAACTGTCTCCTCCCTACTACTTCGAAGCACTCAGATGAGATTCACTCGTTCCACTGCTTGATGCTCTACGGGATGCATCAGTAGTTGGACTTTGCCTTAGTGACTACCATCTACTTCTCCATCATTACCTACAGTCAGATGTACGGGCAGACATTTTGTTGATGCAGTCTGGCCCTGATTGTTGTTTTGGTGTTGACATCGATTTTAGTTTAGGTGGATGATTATTGATTATGATTAAGTCCTGATCGGAGATCAGGCATGGTATGAAAAATCCTAGCTTGGAGGGCTAGGTGTTGGAAAATCCTAACTTGGAGGGTTAGGTGTTGAAAATCCTAGCTTGGAGGGTTAGGTGTGTGAAAAGTCCTAATTCGGAAGAGGTGGGTGAAAAGTCCTAGCTTGGAGGGCTAGGTGAAAAGTCCTAACTTGGAGGGTTAGGTGCAAATTCCCATCTTGGAGAATTAGGTGAAAAAGTCCTGGCTTGGAGGGTCAGGTCCTAGCTTGGAGGGCTAGGTTTGGAAAGTCCTAATCCGGAAGAGTTGGGTGAAAAGTCCTAGCTTGGAGGGCTAGGAGAAAAGTCCTAACTTGGAGGGTTAGGTGCAAATTCTCAACTTGGAGGGTTAGGTGAAAAATCCTTAGCTTGGAGGGCTAAGGTGGATGAAACCCTAGCTTGGAGGGCTAGGTTGGAGCCCCTGGATCGGTCTGGTGACCGATCAGGGAGTTGGCACAGTGCTCCTTCGTGGATCGGTCTGGTGACCGATCCAGCGATGACTGATCGGTCTGGTGACCGATCAGGGAGCACACAGTGAGGTTGGGAACCTACTGTACTGCTCCTGATCGATCTGGTGATCAATCAGGGAGTATGCGTTTCACCCATTGCTTGGCTCCTGATCGGTCTGGTGACCGATCAGGGAGCAAACAGTGAGGTTGAGTTCCCTTGCTGATCTGCTCCTGATCGGTCTGGTAACCGATCAGGATCACTGTGCAGATCGTTCTGGAGAACGATCCAGCGTCGCAGGTTCCTCTCTATGATCGATCAGGACGGAGCCTGATCGGTCTGGTCACGACCTGATCAGTCTGGTGACCGATCAGGAGGCTTCCTGATCGGTCCGGTGATCAATCAGGAGGTCTGGACTGCGAAGCTCAGAAATCGCCCGATAAAAGGGTGGATCGGTCGGGTGATTGATTCACAACCTGGGATCGATCTGGTGATTGATCCAGGAGAGTTCCAAAGAAGTCACGATTTCTAATTGAGCGTTGGAGACTGATCAGGACAGAGCCTGATCGGTTTGGACTCAGCCTAATCGGACTGGTGACCGATCAGGAGGCGCTCTGATCGGTCTGGTAACCGATCACTCTAATTCAAAATGCATTGTCAGACGCTCTGATCACGTCTGAACGTATCCAATTCTCTGCACTTAACATCTGATATATAATATGCTGTTTGATATGCTGCTCTAACACACTGATTAAGCTGCAGGTGACAGGGGAGGATTCAAACACTCAAGGAGAAGTCAATGGAGGCTTTCCTTGGAGCAGGTTTGTCCGTTTTCCATCTCAGGTTGCAACGGCCGGAGTTGCAGACTAGAGCTGCTGACTGGAGCTTGGCTGAGGGGAGCTCAGGAAGTCCAGGGAGGGCTCAGTGGTAGCTGGCGTTGGCAGGGAAGCAGCTGGAGGCTACAGGAGATGTTGTCACCTGGTGCTGAGTGGAGAAACAAAAGGGCGGAAGAAGGCTTCGATGAAGCAGAGTTCGCGAACTGAGTTCTTGCTGCGCCTTGTGTTCTCCACATCTAGCTTGCATGTTCTGAAGGTCATCATCTTAGGCAAGCAATAGAATCTGAGAAGCAATCATTCATTACTTGAGCGCTTGAAGGAGAGAACAAGAGGCTTGGAGTCCGACAGCGGGAAGACACGAGGAAGGGTTTCTTGCGTGAGATCGCCGCTGGGTGGAGCTCAGAAAAGCTTGCTGTGTTCTTGTCTTTGCTAAGTGCTTGAGTAAGATCCTTCCTATTGTTTCTTTGTGCTTAGACTTAAATCTGTGATTGAAACGCTGTGGAGAGGTTTCTCAACCGAGAAGGAGGTTGCTTTCTATCCGGTCATAACCGGGGCTTGATCTGCCGACGATCAAGGGATCACCCACCTTAAGGGCACGCCAAGGAGTAGGGGCAAGTTATCCCCGAACCTTGTAAACCCTCCTTGTTAGCGATCTTGCTAGTGGTGTTGTTTTGCTTTTGTTTTCTAAATTTCTGCATACTCTATTCTTGCGTTCCGTTGTGCTACTAACAACTCTGAGTGCAGAAATTCGATTAGTGTCTAAGTCCAAGTGATTGGCTATATTCACCCCCCCCTCTCTAGCCATCCGAGTTCCAACAAGTGGTATCAGAGCTTGGGGCTCTGTTCACGGCTTAACATCCGAGAGTTATCAACAAGATGACGTTGAGAGAAGGATTTTCCACCACCCAACCTCCCTTCTTTGATGGCGCTGATTTTCAATATTGGAGGTCAAAGATGGAGTATTACTTGAAGATAGATATCAATACTTGGTTCGTGGTGAAGGAGGGATTCACCCCTCCTAAGGATGATGAAGGCAAAGAACTCGAATCATGGCGGTGGACTGCCGAACAAACTCGGAAGAGTGAAGCCGACGCGACGGCGGTTGTCACTCTACAATGCAGCATGAACAAAGACCAACTCATAAAGATTGGTCCTTTCACAACTGCAAAGGACTTGTGGAACAAACTCATTGAGCTTCACGAGGGCACCCGAGACTCAAGAATTGCAAAGAGGGATTTGTTCCTCAACCAACTCCAAAATCTCTCCATGAAGGAGAATGAATCGGTAATTGAGTTTCATAGCCGGTTCAAGGAAGTCCTCAATGGGCTTCATTCGATTGATGAAAAGGTTGAGAATCGCGACCTTGTGAGGTATGTCTTGAAAGCCTTTCCAAGGAATGCTTTGTGGTCATCCATGGTGGATGCCTACAAAGTTTCCAAGGATCTATCCATTGTAAAGTTAGATGATTTATTTTGTGAGATAGAATTGCATGAAATGGCTAACAAAGGCCCCAAGGAGAAGGGGATTGCCTTAGATGCAGGGGACCGATCCAAAAAGAAAGAAGAAAAATTCAAGAAGAAGAAGAAGGCCTTGAAGGCCACTTGGGATGAGTCATCCTCTAGCTCATCCGATGAAGAGAAGGAGGAGAAGAGCACAAGGCATGTGACACTCATGGCATTGAGAGATCAAGAGAGCAGTGTGTTGGATCGAGAAAACCGATAGAGGGGGGGGGTGAATATCGGTAATCGTTCGGATTTATAGAAAAAGAAGTTACGCAGCGGAATAAAACAATCAAACGCAAACACAGTAATTTTACTTGGTTCGGAGCCTAGGTCGACTCCTATTCCAAGGCCCACGGTCGTTGATCGTTTACTTTGGGCAATTCTATATGAGGCGCAATGAAAGTTTACAAATATTGATTTACAAATACAGTATAGTAATCTTAACAAAAAGAAAGCTCTTCTTTTTACCGACGTCCGATGAATGTTGACTTTTCCGGAGCAGCGGGACGTCGTCGGCTCGAGTTGGGAGTTTTCCGGAGCGAGGCGTGAGAGCGGAAGAGCGTAGAAGCGTTGATTGGAAGTGTTGTTCGAAGCTTGGGGTCGAGGGCCCTTTATATAGGGCCTGGGGGTGCCCGGGACGTCGGGGGCGCCCCCCACGTGGCGTTTGATCCACAACTTGCTCGGTCAGCATCTGAGCCCTTTACCTTCGGGATCAGGTTTGACCGGGGCACCCGGAGCGCTTGGGGCGCCCGGATTGACCGGGTCAAACTTCTATCTTCTGGCTTCGTGAGGGTGTGCTTCGGTAGCTGGCCCTGGGGGCGCCCGCAGCGCAGGGGGCGCCCGGGATCAGCGGGGGCGCCCGAGAGCACGGGGACGCCCGGGAGTTGAACTGTCGAAGCTGTCTTTGCTTTGTTGTGTTTTGTGTTTACCTTGGGGGCGCCCGGGACACTCCGGGCGCCCTGGTCAGCTATTGCCTCATTCCTTTGAGGCTCTCTGAGCTGCAGCCACACGTTCCTTCGGTCCTGCATCCAGGGTTAGTCCAAAACACAATAAAACAATAAATTATTATTTTATACAACCTTAGCTGTCTTGGTTCTGACTTTGGGCCTCCAAAATGGAACCCTAGGTCGAACCGACGTCTACTGTTCCCTCTACGGAGAACGCGTCCTCACCTACTCCTCTCGGGAGAGTGTACCTGATGCCAACCGTTCCTCTGGTTGGACTTTTGTCTGACGGTCCTTTGCCAGGTCTTGGATGCCGAGCTGTCCTTCGCCCGGTGCCTAGCATTCCTTCGCTAGGGCTTCAGTCCCAACTGTCCTTCGCCTGGCGCCTAGCAGTCCTTCGCCAGGGCTTTTCTTCATTCCTTCGCCTGCCTAGCAGTCCT
>JAGFNQ010003580.1:628519-666247 GCA_024364735.1 Boesenbergia rotunda
GGTACTCGCCACCACGATCTAATCGTAGTGTCGTGATACTTTTACCTTTGATGTTTCTCCACATCAGCCTTGGATTCTTTGAACTTATCAAAGATTCCGACTTGCGGCGCATCAAGTAAACATATCCATACCTTGAATAATCATCTATGAAAGAGACGAAATATTCAAAACCACCTCTATCCTGGATAGACATAAGACCACACAAATCAGAATGAACCAATTCTAACACATCTTTGGCCCTTGGCCTTGAAAGATCTCTTGGTCATCTTACCTTCCAAGTAAGATTCATAGGTCGGGAAGTCTTCCACCACTAATGAACCTAAGGCCTCATCAATTATCAACCTTTGAATCCTACTAAGGTTAATATAACCAAGTCTTAGATGCCAAAGATGTTGGTGCAGGCAGCACCTAAGTCAAACCTGGGTTTTGATATTGGCAAAGGGTTCAAAAGTTAAGATGTTATTGTGATCTAATATGCTCACTGAGTATGCAGAACGTAGTCCTGGCGAAGGGCTGCTGGGCACCTAGCGAAGGACTGCTAGGCATCGAAACCTGAAGACCTGGCGAAGGGCTGCTGGGCACCTAGCGAAGGGCTGCTAGGAGTCTAAGACCTAGCGAAGGGCTGCTAGGCACCTGGCGAAGGACTGCTTGGTACCGAAGACCTGACGAAGGGCTGCTAGGCAAAAGGCCAACCGGAGAAGCCGGTTGGCAAAAGGTAAACTATCCTGAGAGGAGTAGGTGAGGACGCGTTCCCCGTCGAAGGAACAGTAGGCGTCAGTTCGACCTAGGGTTCCATTTGGGAGACCCGAAGTTAGAACCAAGACAGCTACGGTTGTGAAAAACTAACTAACATTCTTGCCTTGTTTGTTGTGGAACTAACCTTGGATGTAGGGACCAAAGGAATGAGTTTCTGCAGCTCAGAACGCCTCAAAGGAGAGGGGCAGCAGTTGGGCTAGGCGCCCGGGAGGTCCCGGGCGCCCAAGGTCAAAGCTAAACGAGCAGTTGAGCAAGAATCGCTTCGAAAGCATACTGGGCCAGGCGCCCTGAAGGACCCGGGCGCCCTGTATGTCCCGGGCTCCCTGGGTCCAACCCAAGTTATGATCGAAGCAAACTCAGTCGCGAAGCCAAGCAGACCAAGTCAACCGGGGCACCCCCAGTGTCCCGGGCGCCCCCGTCAGCTCCGAGGCCGATTCTGGAGGGATAAGTGCAGACTGAGCTGCGGATGAAGTTTTTCGGATCCGTAGGCACTTGTCAGGCGCCCCCAGCGTCCAGGGCGCCCCCAGGAGTGTTATAAAAGGGGCTCAACCCCAAGGCTTCAACACATCAATTTTCCAACGCCTCTACGCTCTTCGTTCAAGCGCTCTGCTCCGGAAACCTCCGATCTCGAGATTCTAGTGTCGACGATGACCCTCTGCTCCGAAGTACGATCCACATCGGGCGTCGGTAACGAAGAGTATAATTTTCTTTATTGCACTACTATTGTAACTGTTAGTGATATGAGAGAAGTGTCCTAAGGCAATCGCCTTATGATTGTAATCATTTATTCTAATAAATGAATATTCACTATTTTAGTATACATGTTTGTGTATTTGATTGAGATCTTAAACTCATTTACTGAATGTCCGCAATACAATTCACAATATGAGAGAATTTGTGATGAATTCACAACTAGTGATTATCTCTACATGTGCAATTGTGAAGTATTGAAATTGTACCTAGTCGATGAATTGATAAATACGGACACTATCAATTCTGTTGAGACTAGCATGGGTTATTTTCTAATCAGCTGATTCTCACTGGCTGGTGATATTGAGATGTCCGGAGATAAACATGAATGCTAGTTAAGGGAACTAGTTCATTGGAGTGACTGGCTGTAAAACTTCATATGGTAGTCTACATATAGATATGTCAGTGAAGTCCTTACTGCAGCTTAAGTGCGATGTTTCTTTGACTTGCGGTGTTCAAGTCATCTTGGTCATGGAGACTTATACTTTGACATCTTAAGCAAGCATCTCCAAGGAGGTGTGGACCCAGGATGATTGGGTATAAGCCGAAGTGCCCGAAGATGTTTGAACAGCCTACAAAGGATTCACCACTCCTTGCGAGGAGATGTATACCTGAGGTCTATCATCGGATTGTTACTCGAAGCCTCTGGCCAGAGTATGACATGTTCAGAGTATGAATTTCTTAAATACATGAGAGTAATTAGAATCCGTAGGACGAGAAAACGTTACTTGGGCTAGGTGTGACGTAGTTAGCCTAGTGGGGATTGACACACATAGACCATGTCCTGAACCAAGTGGGTATAAGATGGTGAAGGGAATGAGGTACGATTCATTATAGCTGTTGAAGGGTTTCAGAATTATATCTGAGGTCAACCGTTGATCTTTCGATTAATTGGGGATCATGATGTACTACTAGGTGCCACTCATGATCGTTCTATAATTGATTAATTATAGACGGCTAACATAAATCGAAAGCCTATTTAGTCACACGCACTACGAGTAATTCAAGGGATTTAAAACGAGTTGAAAATTGGATTTTCCAATCAAGAGAGATTAAGTTTGGTTGAGCCAAACGATAAGTCGAATCTGAATTTTTCAGAGACGCATCGGAAGCGTAAAATGGCTAAGTCTTTTGAAGACTTAATAGATGAATTAAATAAGTTTAATTCATTGGGGCTTGGCTTGGATAGGCCGGCCAAAGAGGACCTCATCCTCTTTGCTTGGCCGACCACAACAAGGGGAGAGAACCAAGTTTTTGGTTCAATTTATAAAATAAACCAGGTGTGGTTTGTTTTATAAAATTATGGATGATATAAATTTTTATATAATAAACCAAGGTTTGGTTTATTTTTCATGGAAATTAAAATGAACCATGGATTGGTTTATTTTATAAAATCAATCATGGATTGATTTACCATGATAAGGAAATTTATTCCATAGGAGAGAAGAGACTTGATTGATTTTTATCATGAATTAAAATATGATTTTAACTATGATATAAAATCAAACTTGGCATGATGGAATAAGTTATTCCATATTTGATAGGCTTGATGGTTGAGAGACCACTATATAAAGGACCCAAGGCAAGGCTTGGGTGATAATCGATGAGACGAAGGCATAGGCTCTCTCCCTCTCTTTCTCTCCTTCTCTTCTCCCCTTCTTGCCGTGCGCCAACCAGCCCCAAGAAGGAGCACCAGCCGGCCATCCTTTTGTGGTTAGTATTACGACTTCTCTCTTGGTTTTTCTCGTCGTGTTCTCGGAGAATCTAGTAGTTCTCGAGAACACGAAACTCGTGGCTTTGGGAAGTCATCCCAAAGATACTCGGCGTGGACGCGAATAGAGGCGGAGCTTCCAAGGGATGTTTACGGTTGGATCTCGTCCCTTCCTTCGAGTTACGTGAGGTAATACGTAAATTAGTTTATGTTTCTGCAAAATTTTAAATATATGATCATGTCTACACAAGATAAAAATGCATGCTTAGATATGTGGTTAAATAATTTGAGAAATTATTTATGCTAAACCTTCCGCTGCACGTAATTAATTTTAAAATTACGAACCCGCATCCATGTAACATGCACCCGGTCCCAACAGTGGTATCAGAGCTAGGTTTGTGTTCGACATAATCATATAATTGTTTTTGCGGAAAGCTTTGTCATGATCTCAATTTTGGAAAATTTTTCAATTATGGAAACTTTCCAATTATGGTAAATTTTCAATTTAGGAATTTCAAAGTTTGGAAATCCTTATGAAATTTCGCAAACTTTTGAAATATCTCTGTTTCTGAAATTTTATGATAATTGTGAAAACTTTCTATTTTTGGAAACATTCCAATTTTGGAAATTTCCTATTTTCGAAATTTTCTAATTTTGGAAAAACGTAAGTTTTCTTTGTACCAGAAACTTTCAATTATTCTGAAAACCTTTTATTTTTGGAAACTTTCCATTTATGGAAAGTTCGCAATTTTGGGCACTTTCTTTCAAGAATGTCTAGACAAATTATGAGAATATTAATTGACATTTAAATTTATAATTGAAAATTAAATTATTTACAAAATTCTTTATTTTGGATTGAGCCTCGGGGAGCTGTCCAATTTAAAGTTAGTTGTTATAATTATGTTTCCTAAATTGAATTTAAGCTGTCAAATGTTTAATTTGGATTGAGCCTCGGGGAGCCGTCCAAATTAAGTTATTGATATTAATTTTCCATAAATAAAATATGTGATCACATCTTGGAAATTTTTGAGGTGATTCTCAAACGATAATTTCCTTATTTGATTTATGAGGTGATGCTCATACATATTATTGTCTCCAAAATTAATTAGAAAAATTGTTTCCTATAGAGTATATTTCCTTAAATAAGATTTTCATGAAAATAATATGTGGTTGAATTAAGGGAATCTGTCTTTTAATTTAATAAGATTTGATTTAGAGAAATCAAAGTCTTAAACATATTATTTCCGAAATTGATTATGATAATTCAGGAAATTGTTTCCCAAAACAATTTCCTGAATAAAGTATGAAATTAGAATTAGGAAATCCGGTTCCTAATTCAATTAATGAGACTTGATAAATTATGTCACATACATACTTTATTAAGGAAATCGTTAGAAATGACATAATTATATGTCATGAATGTGCATAAAAGAAAAGGATGAGACCCAAAACCCCTTACAAAATATTAAGGCCAACACCTTCTATTAATATGGTTAGAACCGGAGTTTTGTTTCTCGTTTGGGTTGATGGACACATCCATGCCCGGCTTGAACCTCAACATGTTCAAACCATGGAATTAGTTTATGATTAATATAGTTGGAGTCAGAGGTCAATCCTTAGTTTTGGTTGGTGGACACATCCAAGCCTGACTAAACGGTTGAATGAGCTCCAACCATATTAAAACTATTTCTTGATTAATGGGTCAGCCTTAAGCATGGAGCATCGATTTGTTGTGCCACAGCCAAGGTCGATGTAAAGAGAGGTGCAGTTGGGTGCTATGTATATTGTTGCATACTTGTTAATGAGTTAACAACCCAATGATTTATGTAAACATTCAATTAGTTGATAGCATAATGTGATAGTTACATATGTATAATATGTAATCGGTATAATTACCTACCTTCATAGCTAAGAATAACTTGATGGACTCTAGCCATGGTTGTTCTTATCTATGGTTGGATATCAACCTATTTGGAGATGTTCCTACGATCTCCCGAATTGATAAAAAGAGTTATTCAATTCAAAAAATAAATAGGATTTAATTAATGTATATTGATGCATTCTTTATCATTCTCATCACATAACCTCAATTTGTATTTCTAGGATAATCACCTGATCATGTCTTCTCTGAATTTGCGTTCCATTTTGGACACCAATAAGCTAACTGGGCCAAACTTCATGGACTGGCTTCGAATCCTGAGGATAGTCCTCAAGGCAGAAAAGCTTGCTTATGTCCTTGAAGAACAACTTCCTAACCATCCTCCTAAAGATGCAACTCCAGACCAGTTAGTGGCCTATTAGAAACATGTGACCGATTCTGAACTTGCGAGCTGCATCATGCTGGCCGCTATGGTGCCTGAGCTACAAAAGCAGCATGAGCATATGGATGCTCATACCATCGTCTTCCATCTTCATGAGCTGTTTGACGAACAGGCGAGATCCGAAAGGTTTGAGGTCTCCAGACTCCTCTTCACCTTTATGATGCAGGAAGGCACTTCTGTTTCACAGTTTGTGTTGAAGATGTTGGGGTACATTGAGCGACTAGGCACACTCGGATTTGCAATGGATCACGAACTAAGTATTGATTTAATTTTGCATTGTTTGCCCAAGAGTTACTCATAATTTGTGATGAACTATCGGATGAACAAACTGGATACTACCATTCCTGAGTTGCTTAACCTACTGAAGACTGTAGAGCCTTCTGTAAAGCAGGATCAGAAGACGGTACTGTTAGTTTGTTCATCAAAGAAAGGCTCTAAGAGGAAGCCCAAAGAACAAAATAAGGGAAGGAAGGAAAAGGCCAAAAAGATTGAAAAGGCACCAAAAGACACTTGCCATCACTGCGGCATGGAGGGCCACTGGCGAAGAAACTGCAAGGTTTATCTTGAGTCCTTGAAGAATAAGGCATCGATGTCCCATCCTCTTCAGCTATCTTCGTTATTGAATGTCACTCTATTTCCTCAACCGCCTGGGTACTTGATACTGGGTGTAGCTCACATATATGTAATGACATACAGGGGCTAAGGAATAGAAGAAGACTCGTCAAGGGAGAAGCGAATTTGCGAGTTGGAAATGGAGCAAAGATTGCTGCTGTTGCCATCGGAACATATTTGCTAAAGCTCCCTACTGGACTTATCTTAGAATTGGATAATTGTTATTTTGTTCCTTCGTTAATAAAGAACATTGTATCTATTTCATGCTTGAATGAAAAGGGTTATCATTTAACTTTTAGTAACAATTATTGTTACATAAATTTAAATGGTGTTCTTTATGGGATCAGAACTTTGTGCAATGGAGTCTACACGTTAGATTTATCCGGTGACATTTTCAATATCGAAGTTAGCAACAAACGTGCTCGAATAGATAATCAAATAGACTCCTATATGTGGCATTGTCGTCTTGGCCATGTAAGCAAGAAATGCATGACCGAATTACATCGATGTGGAATTCTGGAATCATTTGAACCCGGTTCATTTGATACATGCGAATCATGCTTAAAAGGCAAGATGACCAAATTACCCTTTTTCCGAAAAAGGTAAACCAGTGGGACAATTGCTTGGTCTAATACATACTGATGTATGTGGACCAATGTCAACTCTTGCAGAAGGAGGCTATAGCTACTTCATTACCTTTATCGATGATCACTCACGATTCGGGTATGTGTTCTTAATGAAACACAAATCTGAAGCTTTTGAGAAATTCAAAGAGTTCAGAAGTGAAGTAGAGAAACAGCTTGGCAAAAGTATTAAGATACTTCGATCCGATCGGGGTGGTGAATACTTAAGTCAAGAGTTTCAAGATTATCGTAGGGACAATGGGATATTGTCTCAATGGACTCCGCCATATACACCACAACATAATGGTGTATCTGAGAGGCGTAACTGAACCTTGATGGACATGGTTAGATCTATGATGAATCATGCAACTCTTCCAAAATCCTTTTGGAGCTATGCGCTTAAGACAGCTGTTTACTTACTAAACAGAGCCCCGACCAAGGTAGTCTCTACTACTTCATATGAGACGTGGAATAGTAAGAAACCTCATTTATCTCACCTAAAGATATGAGGTTGTCCAGCTTATGTAAAGCAGACTGTATTAGACAAATTGGATGCTAAGTCTGATAAATGTCTATTTATTGGATACCCTAAGGAAACGAATGGTTATCAATTCTATCATCCCTTGGAACAAAAGGTGTTTGTTTCAAGGCATGCTGTATTTATAGAAAAAGAATTTCTTTTACAAGAAAACAGTGGGAGTAGCATTGAACTTGAAGAAGTTCAAGAAACTCCAATAGACATTACAGAGACACCTAGTCTAGACCCACAACCAATAACTCATAATGATGAGCTATCAGTTGAACCTAAAACAACACCACTTCTTCGTAGGTCTGATAGGACACGTAATATTCCAGAGAGATACGAATTTCTCATAAGTGAATCGAACGACGTGTTACTCATTAACGATGACGAACCTATCAGTTATGAAGATGTTCTGAAAAATTCAGAAAGGGATAAATGGCTTGAAGCCATGAAGTCGGAGATAGATTCCATCTACAATAATCAAGTATGGGACTTGGTTAACCCACCTGAAGAGATTAAGCCCATAGGGTGCAAGTGGGTTTTCAAGAAGAAAACCGACATGGAAGGTAATGTTGTTACCTTTAAGGCTAGATTAGTGGCAAAAGGATATCGTCAGAAACAAGGAATTGATTATGACGAAACCTATTCGCCAGTAGCTATGCTTAAATCCATTCGGATGCTCCTGGCCATAGCAGCTCATTATGATTATGAGATATGACAAATGGATGTGAAAACAGCTTTCCTTAATGGAAACCTGCTTGAGGATGTATACATGATACAACCTGAAGGTTTCACGTCGGTTGATAAAACCAAAATATGCAAGCTTCGACGATCCATATATGGACTGAAGCAAGCATCCAGGAGTTGGAACATCCGTTTTGATGAAACGATCAAAGAGTTTGATTTCTCACAAAATCCTGACGAACCTTGTGTGTACAAGAAGGTTAGTAGGAGTGCAGTCGTATTCCTAGTATTATATGTCGATGACATATTACTTATAGGAAACGATATATTAGTCTTACAGTCGTTTAAAATTTGGTTGTCCAAAACTTTCTCCATGAAAGACCTGGGAGAAGCAACCTATATCCTTGGGATTAGAATTTATAGAGATAGATCAAAAAGCTTGCTTGATTTTTCGCAGTCTACATATATAGACCGAGTCCTAAAAAGGTTTAGCATGTTGGAATCCAAGAAAGGTTACCTTCTCATCAGGCATGGGATCAACCTTTCGAAGTCTATGTGTCCGCAGACAGAAAATGAGAGGATTTGCATGAATAAGATTCCTTATGCATCCGCGATAGGATCTATCATGTATGCTATGTTATGTACTAGGCCCGATGTATCGTATGCTCTGAGCGTCACAAGCAGATACCAGTCTGATCTAGGAATGGATCATTGGGCGGCTGTCAAGACAATCCTTAAGTACTTAAGAAACACTAAGGATGTGTTCCTAATATATGGAGAAGGTGATATGGTAATACGTGGGTATACAGATGCCAGTTTCCAGACAGATAAGGATGACTCCAAATCTCAGTCCGGATACGTATTTATTTTAAATGGAGGCGCAATAAGTTGGAAGAGTTCCAAGCAAGACACCGTAGCGGATTCTGTTAGTGACATGAGAGAAGTGTCCTAAGGCAATCGCCTTATGATTGTAATCATTTATTTTTAATAAATGAATATTCACTATTTGAGTATACATGATTATTTGATTAAGATCTTAAGCTCATATACTGAATGTCCGCAATACAATTCACAGCATGAGAGAATTTGTGATGAATTCACAACTAGTGATTATCTCTACATGTGCAATTGTGAAGTATTGAAATTGTCCCTAGTCGATGAATTGATAAATACGCACACTATCAATTCTGTTGAGACTAGCATGGGTTATTCTCTAATCAGCTGATTCTCACTGGCTGGTGACATGGAGATGTCCGGAGATAAACATGAATGCTAGTTAAGGGAACTAGTTCATTGGAGTGACTGGCTGTAAAACTTCATATGGTAGTCTACATATAGATATGTCAGTGAAGTTCTTACTGCAGCTTAAGTGCGATGTTCATTTGACTTGCAGTGTTCAAGTCATCTTGGTCATGGAGACTTATACTTTGACATCTTAAGCAAGCATCTCCAAGGAGGTGTGGACCCAAGATGATTGGGTATAAGCCGAAGTGCCCGAAGATGTTTGAACAGCCTACAAAGGATTCACCACTCCTTGCGAGGAGATGTATACCCGAGGCCTATCATCGGATTGTTACTCGAAGCCTCTGGCCAGAGCATGACATGTTCAGAGTATGAATCTCTTAAATACATGAGAGTAATTAGAATCCATAGGACGAGGAAACGTTACTTGGGCTAGGTGTGACGTAGTCAGCCTAGTGGGGACTGACACACATAGACCATGTCCTGAACCAAGTGGGTATAAGATGGTGAAGGGAATGGAGCACGATTCATTATAGCTGCTGAAGGGTTTCAGAATCATTTCTGAGGTCAACCGTTGATCTTTCAATTAATTGGGGATCATGATGTACTACTAGGTGCCACTCATGATCGTTCTATAATTAATTACTTAATTATGGACGACCAACATAAATTGAAAGCCTATTTGGTCACACGCATAACGAGTAATTCGAAGGATTTAAAACGAGTTGCGAATTGGATTCTCCAAACGAGATAGACTATGTTTGGTAAGTCCAAACAATAGTCAAAACTGAATTTATTTCAGACGCATCGGAAGCATAGAATGGCTAAGTCTTTTAAAGACTTAATGGGTGAATTAAATAAGTTTAATTCATTAAGGGATTTGATCCAATTGGGGTTAGATGGGCCGGCCAAGGAGGGGGCCTCCTCTCTTCTTGTCATGGCCGACCACCACCACAAGAGGATAAGACTATTTTGGTTTGTTTTATAAAATAGACCAAAGGTTGGTTTATTTTATAAAAGGTTATATAAATATTATATATATAAATTTTTATAATGAACCAATGGTTGGTTTGTTTTATAAATTTTAATATAATGAACCAATGGTTGGTTTGTTTATAAATTTTATATAATCATGCCAAAAGAAAGAGAGCCTTGATTATGGATTGATTGAGAAATTATTCCATAATCAAGAAGAAGAAGCTTGATCATGAGAGCCTTGATTGTGGATTGATTGAGAAATTATTCCATAATCAAGGAGAGGTTTGCTTGGGAATTAAGAAACCTCTCCCTATATAAAGGACCCAAGGGATGCCATAGAAGATGATCCATCCAAGAATTGCTTGGGCTCTCTCCTCTTCTTCTCTCCCTCTCTCTTGGCCGGCCATAAGCCTTCATTCTTTCTTCTTGCCGTGAGCACAAGGAGAAGCATCAAGGCGACGAAGTTCTTCCTTGCGACGATCTTCCTCTTCGGCCAACCTTGGTGGTGAGTCTTTCGATTTGATTACTCTCTCGGTTTTCGTCGTGTTCACGGAGAATCTAGTAGTTCTCGTGAACATGAAACTCGTGGCTTAGCGAAGTCATCCCGACGATACTCGGCGTGGATACGAATAGAGGCAAAGCTTTCAAGGGACGCTAACGGTTGGATCTCGTCCCTTCTTCCAAGTTACGCAAGGTAATTCGTAGAGTAATCTCCTTTTTTGCAAAAATTTTATATTACGATTATGTGAACACATTGCATGCTTAGGATATGTGTTAGAATAATTTAGGAAATTATTCATGCTTTTGTTTCCGCTGCATGTAATTATGTAATAATTACAATACGTGTCCGCGTCAGCATGCACCCGGTCCCAACAGTGGTATCAGAGCCAGGTTAGTGTTCGACATAATCATATAATTGTTTTGCGAAAAACTTTGTCATGATCTCAATTTTGGAAAATTTTCCAATTATGGAAACTTTCCAATTATGGTAAATTTTAGATTTAGGAATTTCAAAGTTTGGAAATCTTCATGAAATTTCGCAAACTTTTGAAATATCTCTGTTTCTGAAATTTTATAATAATTGTGAAAACTTTCTATTTTTGGAAACTTTCCAATTTTGGAAATTTCCTAATTTTGGAAATTTTCTAATTTTGGAAATGCGTAAGTTTTCTTTGTACCAGAAACTTACAATAATTCTGAAAACCTTTTAATTTTGGAAACTTTCCATTTATGGAAAGCTCATAATTTTGGCCACTTTCTTTTCATGAAAGTCTAGACATTTTATGGAAACATTAATTTACAATTAAATTCAAATTAGTTTTTAAATTATTAACAAAATTCTTTACATTGGGGAGTGCCTCGCGGAGCCACCCAAATTAAAGTTAGTTGTTATAATTTAATTTCCTATTTTGAATATGAATTGTTAAAATTGATTTGGGTAGGCCTCGGGGAGCCATCCAAATTATATTATTAACAAGTTCTTTAATTGTCAAGTTTAATTTGGTTATGCCTCGGGGAGCCGGCCAAATTAGATTTACAACAAATTTCTTTTCTTTGGGGAGTGCCTCGGGGAGCCACCCAAAGTAAATAATTTATTGTAATTAATTATCCATAAATAAAATATGTGATCAAATCTTGGAAATTTTTGAGGTGATTCTCAAATGATAATTTCCTTATTTGATTTATAAGGTGATGCTCTTACATATTGTTGTCTCGAAAATTAATTAGGAAAAATTGTTTCCTATAGAGTTTATTTCCTTAAATAAGATTTTCATGAAAATAATATGTGGTTGAATTAAGAGAATCTGTCTCTTAATTTAATAAGATTTGATTTAGAGAAATCAAAGTCTTAATAAGATGAAAAATTGTTTCCATCTTCATGAGCTGTTTGACGAGCAGGCGAGATCCGAAAGGTTCGAGGTCTCCAGACTCCTCTTCACCTCTAAGATGCAGGAAGGCACTTCTGTCTCACAGTTTGTGTTGAAGATGTTGGGGTACATTGAGCGACTAGGCACACTCGGATTTGCAATGGATCACGAACTAAGTGTTGACTTAATTCTGCAATGTTTGTCCAAGAGTTACTCACAATTTGTGATGAACTATCGGATGAACAAGCTGGAGACTACCATTCCTGAGTTGCTCAACCTGTTGAAGACTGTAGAGCCTTCTGTAAAGCAGGATCAGAAGACGGTACTGTTAGTTGGTTCCTCAAAGAAAGGCTCTAAGAGCAAGCCCAAAGAACAAAATAAGGGAAAGAAGAAAAAGGCCAAAAAGACTGAAAAGGCACCAAAAGATACTTGCTATCACTGCGACAAGGAGGGTCATTGGCGAAGAATCTACAAGGTTTATCTTGAGTCCTTGAAAAAGAAGGCATCCGATGCCCCATCCTTTTCAGGTATCTTCGTTATTGAATGTCACTATATTTCCTCGTCCACCTGGGTACTTGATACTGGGTGTAGCTCACATATATGTAATGACATACAGGGGCTAAGGAATAGAAGAAGACTCGTCAAGGGAGAAGCGAATTTGCGAGTTGGAAATGGAGCAAAGATTGCTGCTGTTGCCATCGGAACATATTTGCTAAAGCTCCCTACTAGACTTGTCTTAGAATTGGATAATTGTTATTTTGTTCCTTCGTTAATAAAGAACATTGTATCTATTTCATGCTTGAATGAAAAGAGTTATCATTTAACTTTTAGTAACAATTGCTGTTACATAACTTTAAATGGTGTTCTTTATGGGACCGGAACTTTATGCAATGGTATCTACACGTTAGATTTATCCGGTGATGTTTTCAATATCGAAGTTAGCAATAAATGTGCTCGAATAGATAATCAAATAGACTCCTATACGTGGCATTGTGGTCTTGACCATGTAAGTAAGAAACGCATGACCAAATCACATCGATGTGGACCAATGTCAACTCTTGCACTAGGAGGTTATAGCTACTTCATTACCTTTATCGATGATCACTCACGATTCGGGTATGTGTTCTTAATAAATACAAATCTGAAGCTTTTGAGAAATTCAAAGAGTTCAGAAGTGAAGTAGAGAAACAGCTTGGCAAAAGTATTAAGATACTTCGATCCGATCGGGGTGGTGAATACTTGAGTCAAGAGTTTCAAGATTATCTTAGGGACAATGGGATATTGTCTCAATGGACTCCGCCATATACACCACAGCATAATGGTGTATCTGAGAGGCGTAACCGAACCTTGATGGACATGGTTAGATCTATGATGAATCATGCAACTCTTCCAAAATCCTTTTGGGCTATGCGCTTAAGACAGCTGTTTACTTACTAAACAGAGCCCCGACCAAGGTAGTCTCTACTACTCCATATGAGACGTGGAATAGTAAGAATCCTCATTTAACTCACCTTAAAATTTGGGGTTGTCCTGCTTATGTAAAGCGGACTGTATCAGACAAATTAGATGCTAAGTCTGATAAATGTCTATTTATTGGATACCCTAAGGAAACGAAGGGTTACCAATTCTATCATCCCTTGGAACAAAAGGTGTTTGTTTCAAGGCATGCTGTATTTCTGGAAAAAGAATTTCTTTTACAAGAAAATAGTGGGAGTAGCATTTAACTTGAAGAAGTTCAAGAAACTCCAATAGACATTATAGAGACACCTAGTCTAGACCCACAACCAATAACTCATAATGATGAGCTATCAGATGAACCTAAAACAACACCACTTCTTCGTAGGTCTGATAGGACACGCAATATTCCAGAGAGATATGGATTTCTCATAAGTGAATCGAATGACGTGTTACTTGTTAACAATGACGAACCTATTAGTTATGAAGATGTTATGATAAATTCAAAAAGGGATAAATGACTTGAAGCCATGAAGTTGAAAATGGATTCCACGTACGAAAATCAAGTATGGGACTTGGTTTACCCGCCTGAAGGGATTAAGCCCATAGGGTGCAAGTGGGTTTTCAAGAAGAAAACCAACATGGAAGGTAATGTTGTTACCTTTAAGGCTAGATTAGTGGCAAAAGGATATCGTTAGAAACAAGGAATTGATTATGACGAAACCTATTCGCCAGTAGCTATGCTCAAATCCATTCGGATGCTCCTGGCCATAGCAGCTCATTATGATTATGAGATATGGCAAATGGATGTGAAAACAGCTTTCCTTAATGGAAACTTGCTTAAGGATGTATACATGATACAACCTGAAGGTTTCACATCGGTTAATAAAACCAAAGTATGCAAGTTTTGACGATCCATATATGGACTAAAGCAAGCATCCAGGAGCTGGAACATCCGTTTTGATGAGACAATCAAAGAGTTTAATTTCTCACAAAATCCTGACGAACCTTGTGTATACAAGAAGGTTAGTGGGAGTGCAGTCGTATTCCTAGTGTTATATGTCGATGACATTTTACTTATAGCAAACGATATATCAGTCTTACAGTCAGTTAAAATTTGGTTGTCCAAAACTTTCTCCATAATAGACCTGGGAGAAGCAACCTATATCCTTGGGATCAGAATCTATAGAGATAGATCAAAACGGTTGCTTGGTCTTTCGCAGTCTACATATATAGACCGAGTGCTAGAAAGGTTTAGCATGTCGGAATCCAAGAAAGGTTACCTTCCCATCAGGCATGGGATCAACCTTTCAAAGTCTATGTGTCCGCGCACAGAAGACTAGAGGATTTGCATGAATAAGATTCCTTATGCATCCGCGATAGGATCTATCATGTATGCTATGTTATGTACTAGGCCCGATGTATCATATGCTCTGAGCGTCACAAGCAGATACCAGTCTGATCCAGGAATGGATCATTGGGCGGCTGTCAAGGCAATCCTCAAGTACTTAAGAAGAACTAAGGATGTGTTCCTAATATATGGAGAAGGTGATATGATAATACGTGGATATACAGATGCCAGTTTCCAGACAGATAAGGATGACTCCAAATCTCAGTCCGGATATGTATTTATTTTGAATGGAGGCGCAGTAAGCTGGAAAAGTTCCAAGCAAGACACCGTAGCGGATTCTACCACGGAAGAGGAATATTTTGCAGCTTCGGAAGAAGCAAAGGAAGTAGTCTGGATCAAGAAGTTTGTCTCAGAACTTGGTGTGGTTCCAACCATTGATGAAGCAATACCGGTTTACTATGACAACAATGGAGTTATTACACAAGCAAAGGAACCAAGGTCTCATCAACGATCCAAACATGTGCTTTGCTGCTATCATCTGATCATAGAGATTATAAGTAGGAATGATATACAAATTGAGAAAATTCCCACTGAAAGGAATTTAGCGGATCCTTTATCTAAGGTCTTGCCTCAAAGTAAGTTTGAGGGTCATGTTAGAGCCTGTGGTATTGGGTACCGTAGCGGTTGGCATTAGGCCAAGTGGGAGTTTGTTAGTGACATGAGAGAAGTGTCCATGTCAACATGCACTCGGTCCCAACAGATTCTACCATGGAAGCGGAATATATTGCAGCTTCAGAATGTTGGGACCGGGTGCATGTTGACATGGATGCGGGTTCGTAATTTTAAAATTAATTACGTGCAGCGGAAGGTTTAGCATAAATAATTTCTCAAATTATTTAACCACACATCTAAACATGCAACTTTATCTTGTGTAGACATGATCATATATTTAAAATTTTGCAGAAACGTAAACTAATTTACGTATTACCTCGCGTAACTCGAAGGAAGGGACAAGATCCAACCGTAAGCGTCCCTTGGAAGCTCCGCCTCTATTCGCGTCCACGCTGAGTATCTTCGGGATGACTTCGCAAAGCCACGAGTTTCGTGTTCTTGAGAACTACTAGATTCTTCGAGAATGCGACAAGAAAACCAAGAGAGAAGTAATCACATCGGAAAAACTCACTACCAAGGTTGTGTTGGATCGAGAGAACCGATAGAGGGGGGGTGAATATCGGAAATCGTTTTTCGGAAATACATAGAGCAAGTACGCAGCAGAAATTACGAAAACAAAATCACACAGAGACACAATCGATTTTACTTGGTTCGGAGCCTGGGTCGACTCCTACTACAAGGCCCACGGTCGTTGACCGTTTACTTTGGGCAATTCTATATGAGGCGCAATAATAGTTTACAAGGATTGATTTACAAATTCAGCACAGTAAACTAAATAATTAAAAAGAGACTCTTCTTTTACCGACGTCCGATGTAGGTTGTCTTTTTCGGGGCAGCGGGATGTCCTCGGCTCGAGTTGGGAGGTTTCCGGAGCGAGGCGCGAGAGCAGAAGAGCGTGGAAGCATTGATTGAAGTTGTTGTTAGAAGCTTGGGGTCGAGGGCCCTTTATATAGGGCCTGGGGGCGCCCGGGACGTCGGGGGCGCCCCCCACGTGGCGGTCGATCCGTCTCCAGTGCGGTCAACATCTGATTCCTTCAAAATCGGGATTAGTTTTGACCGGGGCGCCCGGAGTGCTCGGGGCGCCCGGATTGACCGGGTCAAACTTCTATCTTCTTGGCTTCGAGGGGAGCTGCTTCGGTAGCTGTTACTGGGGGCGCCCGCAGCGTAGGGGGCGCCCGGGAGCAGCGGGGGCGCCCGGGAGCACGGGGGCGCCCGGGAGTTGAACTGTCGAAGCTGTCTTTGCTTTGTTGTGTTTTGTGTTTACCTTGGGGGCGCCCGGGACACTCCGGGCGCCCTGGTCAGCTATTGCCTCATTCCTTTGAGGCTCTCTGAGTTGCAGACACACGTTCCTTCGGTCCTGCATCCAGGATTAGTCCAAAACACAATGAAACAATAAATTGTTAGTTTATACAGCCTTAGCTGTCTTGGTTCTGACTTTGGGTCTCCAAAATGGAACCCTAGGTCGAACCGACGCCTACTGTTCCCTCGACGGGGAACGCGTCCTCACCTACTCCTCTCGGGAGAATGTACCTGATGCCAACCGTTCCTCTGGTTGGACTTTTGCCTGACGGTCCTTTGCCAGGTCTTGGATGCCGAGCTGTCCTTCGCCCGGTGTCTAGCATTCCTTCGCTAGGGCTTTTCACTCTGACATTCCTTCGCCAGTGCCTAGCATTCCTTCGCTAGGGCTTTTCACTCTGACATTCCATCGCCAGTGCCTAGCATTCCTTCGCTAGGGCTTTTTACTTTGCACACTCAAGTGACATGTTAGATAACAAGTAAGACTTAACTCTTGAACCCTGTTGCCATTATCAAAACACAGGTTTGACTTTGGTGCTTTCTACACCAACAGGTTGGCCGGAATCACAATTCCGGTGAAAAGGAGGAAAATGACTTGCGCCCAATCCCAAGGTGATGATGGCTGGAGAGGAAGATCGTCCCAACGGAAGAACTTCGTCGCCTCGGTGCTTCTCCTTGTGCTCGCGGCAAGAAAAAGGGAGAAGAGGGTTGTGGCCGGCCAAGAGGAAGAAGGGAGGAGAGGGAGAGAGCCCAGGCAGGAATACTTCGATTAATTTTCCAAGCCTTACCTTGGGTCCTTTATATAGTGGCCTCTCAACCGCCAAGTCTCTTTTTTCTTATGGAATAAATTTTCTATGACTTATTCCATCATGCCAAGTTTTATCATTTTTTAATTCATGATAAAAATCCGACCAAGTCTCCTTTTTTCTTATGGAATAAATTTTCTTATCATGGTAAATCAATCCATGATTGATTTTATAAAATAAAATAAACCAATCCATGGTTCATTTTAATTTCCATGAAAAATAAACCAAACCATGGTTTATTATATAAAAATTTATATCATCCATAATTTTATAAAACAAACCACACAATTGGTTTATTTTATAAATTGAACCAAAAACTTGGTTCTCTCCCTTTGTTGTGGCCGGCCAAGCAAAGAGGATGGAGACCCTCTTTGGCCGGCCCATCCAAGCCACGCCCCAATGAATTAAACTCATTTAATTCATCTATTAAGTCTTCAAAAGACTTAGCCATTTTACGCTTCCGATGCGTCTCTGATAAATTCAGATTCGACTTATCGTTTGGCTCAACCAAACCTAATCTCTCTTGAATGGAAAATCCAATTTTCAACTCATTTTAAATCCCTCGGATTACTCGTAGTACGTGTGACTAAATAGGCTTTCGATTTATGTTGACCATCTATAATTAACCAATTATAGAACGATCATGAGTGACACCTAGTAGTATATCATGATCCCCAATTAATTGAAAGATCAACGGTTGACCTCAGAAATAATTCTGAAACCCTTCAGCAGCCATAATGAATCGTGCCCCATTCCCTTCACCATCTTATACCCACTTGGTTCAGGACATGGTCTATGTGTGTCAGTCCCCACTAGGCTGACTACGTCACACCTAGCCCAAGTAACGTTTTCTCATCCTACGGATTCTAATTACTCTCATGTATTTAAGAGATTCATACTCTGAACATGTCATGCTCTGGCCAGAGGCTTCGAGTAACAATCCGATGATAGGCCTTGGGTATACATCTCCTTGCAAGGAGTGGTGAATCCTTTGTAGGCTGTTCAAACATCTTCGAGCACTTCGGCTTATACCCAATCATCCTGGGTCCACACCTCCTTGGAGATACTTGCTTAAGATGTCAAAGTATAACTCTCCATGACCAAGATGACTTGAACACCGTAAGTCAAAGGAACATCACCCTTAAGCTGCAGTAAGAACATCATTGACATATCTATATGTAGACTACCATATGAAGTTTTACAGCCAGTCACTCCATTGAACTAGTTCCCGTAACTAGCATTCATGTTTATCTCCGGACATCCCAATGTCACCAGTCAGTGAGAATCAGCTGATTAGAGAATAACCCATGCTAGTCTCAACAGAATTGATAGTGTCCGTATTTATCAATTCATCGACTAGGGACAATTTCAATACTTCACAATTACACATATAGAGATAATCACTAGTTGTGAATTCATCACAAATTCTCTCATGCTGTGAATTGTATTGTGGACATTCAGTAAATGTGTTTAAGATCTCAATTAAATACATAAACATGTATACTTAAATAGTGAATATTCATTTATTAAAATAAATGATTACAATCACAAGGCGATTGCCTTAGGACATTTTTCTCATATCACTAACACGTAAGCAGCAAAGGAAGCAGTCTGGATCAAAAAGTTTGTCTCAGAACTTGGTGTGGTTCCAACCATTGATGAAGCAATACCGGTTTACTGTGACAACAATGGAGCTATTGCACAAGCAAAGGAACCAAGGTCTCATCAGCGATCTAAACATGTGCTTCGCCGCTATCATCTGATTAGAGAGATTATAAGTAGGAATGATATATAAAATGAGAAAATTCCCACTGAAAGGAATTTAGCGGATCCTTTAATTAAGGCCTTGCTTCAAAGTAAGTTTGAGGGTCATGTTAGAGCCTGTGGTATTGGTACCATAGCGATTGGCATTAGGCCAAGTGGGAGTTTGTTAGTGATATAAGAGAAGTGTCCTAAGGCAATCGCCTTATGATTGTAATCATTTATTCTAATAAATGAATATTCACTATTTGAGTATACATGTTTGTGTATTTGATTGAGATCTTAAACTCATTTAATGAATGTCCGCAATACAATTCACAGCATGAGAGAATTTGTGATGAATTCACAACTAGTGATTATCTCTACATGTGCAATTATGAAGTATTGAAATTGTCCCTAGTCGATGAATTGATAAATACGGACACTATCAATTCTGTTGAGACTAGCATGGGTTATTCTCTAATCAGCTGATTCTCACTGGCTGGTGACATTGAGATGTCCGGAGATAAACATGAATGCTAGTTAAGGGAACTAGTTTATTGGAGTGACTGGCTGTAAAACCTCATATGGTAGTCTACATATAGATATGTCAGTGAAGTTCTTACTGCAGCTTAAGTACGATGTTCCTTTGACTTGCGGTGTTCAAGTCACCTTGGTCATGGAGACTTATACTTTGACATCTTATGTAAGCATCTCCAAGGAGGTGTGGACCCAGGATGATTGGATATAAGCCGAAGTGCCCGAAGATGTTTGAACAGCCTACAAAGGATTCACCACTCCTTGCGAGGAGATGTATACCCAAGGCCTATCGTCGGATTGTTACTCGAAGCCTCTAGCCAGAGCATGACATGTTCAGAGTATGAATCTCTTAAATACATGAGAGTAATTAGAATCCGTAGGACGAGAAAACGTTACTAGGGCTAGGTGTGACGTAGTCAGCCTAGTGGGGACTGACACACATAGACCATGTCCTGAACCAAGTGGGTATAAGATGGTGAAGGGAATGAGGCATGATTCATTATAGCTGCTGAAGGGTTTCAGAATTGTGTCTGAGGTCAACCGTTGATCTTTCAATTAATTGGGGATCATGATGTACTACTAGGTGCCACTCATGATCGTTCTATAATTGATTAATTATAGACGGCCAACATAAATCGAAAGCCTATTTAGTCACACGCACTACGAGTAATCCGAGGGATTTAAAACGAGTTGAAAATTGAATTTTCCAATCAAGAGAGATTAAGTTTGGTTGAGCCAAACGATAAGCCGAATCTGAATTTTTCAGAGATGTATCGGAAGCGTAAAATAGCTAAGTCTTTTGAAGACTTAATAGATGAATTAAATAAGTTTAATTCATTGGGGTTTGGCTTGGATGGGCCGGCCAAAGTGGGCCTCCATCCTCTTTGCTTGGCCGGCCACAACAAAGGGAGAGAACCAAGTTTTTGGTTCAATTTATAACATAAATCAAGTGTAGTTTGTTTTATAAAATTATGGATGATATAAATTTTTATATAATAAACCATGGTTTGGTTTATTTTTCATGGAAATTAAAATAAACCATGGATTGGTTTATTTTATAAAATCAATCATGGATTGATTTACCATGATAAGAAAATTTATTCCATAGGAGAGAAGAGACTTGATTGATTTTTATCATGAATTAAAATATGATTTTAACCATGATATAAAATCAAACATGGCATGATGGAATAAGTTATTCCATATTTGAGAGGCTTGATGGTTGAGAGGCCACTATATAAAGGACCCAAGGCAAGGCTTGGGTGATAATCGATGAGACGAAGGCATAGGCTCTCTCCCTCTCTTTCTCTCCTTCGCTTCTCCCCTTCTTGCCGTGCGCCAACCAGCCCCAAGAAGGAGCACCAGCCGGCCATCCTTTTGTGGTTAGTCTTCCGACTTCTCTCTTGGTTTTTCTCGTCGCGTTCTTGGAGAATATAGTAGTTCTTGAGAACACGAAACTCGTGGCTTTGCGAAGTCATCCCGAAGATAATCGGCGTGGACGCGAATAGAGGCAGAGCTTCCAAGGGACGCTTACGGTTGGATCTTGTCCCTTCCTTCGAGTTACGCGAGGTAATACGTAAATTAGTTTATGGTTCTGCAAAATTTTAAATATATGACCATGTCTACACAAGATAAAATTGCATGCTTAGATGTGTGGTTAAATAATTTGAGAAATTATTTATGCTAAACCTTCCGCTGCACGTAATTAATTTTAAAATTACGAACCCGCATCCATGTCAACATGCACCCGGTCCCAACAGTAACAATCTTTGTAAATCTTTGCGCCATTATAGAATTGCCCGCAGTAATCGGTCAAGGACCGTGGGCCTTGGAGTAGGAGCCGACCGCGACTCTGAACCAAGTAAAAATACTTGTGTTCCGTGTGTTTTGAGTTAAATTTCTGCTGCGCATTCTCTTTTCCAACCCGAAATGCTTTCACGATATTCACCCCCCGCTCTATCGTGTTTTCTCGATCCAACAAGTGGTATTAGAGCGGGGAAGCTCAAATTTGGTGTAACCACCAATTTGGGAGTTTTTCAATTTTTTTTTCAAAATTTTAAATTTTTTTTTGATCAAATTTTTATCATTAATCGAGGTTGGTGCAACACCACTCGATAATTCTTTTTATATATCTTCTTCCCGCACAGCTAATCCAAGACCAAGTCTTGGGACAGCTCTTTTAATTTTATTTCAGAGAATCTCTAAATGGCCATGCAAGAAGGGTTCAGTACAGCCAAACCACCACTCTTCAGTGGGGAGGATTTCTCCTACTGGAAGAGTCGGATGAAAATCCACCTGAAACCCAGGTGGACATGTGGATAATTATTCAATCTGGACTGGAAATCCTGAAAAACGCTGAAGGAGTGCATCATACACCGAATGGGAAACCGCACTCAAAAGAAAGATAGAGGCCAAAGCTAAAGCGACTCAAACACTCCAATGCGGCCTAACCAAAGAAGAGCTGAACCGGGTGGGACCATTCAACAGTGCAAAGGAACTCTGGGGTAAGCTAATTGAGTTGCACGAAGGAACCTTCGACACCCGAATCAGCAAGAGGGACCTACTGCTAAACAAGCTGTACACAATTAAGATGAACGACAGCGAATTTGCAGCCCAGCTCCACACCAGAATCCAGGAGCTGATGAACGGTCTACATTCAATCGGTCACAATGTAGAAAATCGTGACCTGATCAGGTATCGCTTTCCCAAGAAACACATTGTGGGCATCTATGGTAGATGCGTACAAAGTTTCAAGGGATCTCTCTAGAATCAAATTAGATGAGTTATTCTCAGAACTTAAATTACATGAGCAGACTAACTGCACCCTGGCCGAGAAAGGCATTGCTTTTATTGCAGGTAAAACTGGAAGGATAACCAAGAAGAAGCCTCAACCTGCACCTGAGTCTGATTCAGACTCAGACTCAGAAGACAGCGAAGGAAATCGACCTAAGCTGGTTCGGCTAGCCCGGGACTACTACAAGGAGCTGAAAAACTAGACCAACAGAAGGAAAGCCAGCCGAAGAAAGGAAGAACCAGCTGATCCCTCAAATGAAAAGACCAAACCAAATGTGACCTGTTACGAATGCAAAAAGAAGGGTCACTACAAGACGGAATGCCCCAATCTGAAGGAGACGAATAAGACAAGAAGGAAGAAGGCCCTTCAGGCTACGTGGGACGAGCCTTCCTCTGAAGAAGTAGAAGAGGCCCCACAGTCAAACCTGCTCACATTGACCTCCTTGGAAGAAATCGAGACCGAGTCAGAATCGGAGCCAGACGACGGAAAACTCACATTTTCAGAGGACGGCGAAATCATTGTAAGTTGATTTTCTAGAATTCAATTAACTGAATTAATTGCTTACCTTTCTCGCGACTTGGCGAAAACTAAAATCCGAGTCAAGTCTCTCCGACAAGAAGTAATACTCCTGAAAGAGGGAGCTGACTCTAGATCCTTAACTGAGAAGGTTTAAGAAGGAACCTCTACTCAAGTTGAAAAACTTAAGAAAGAGAACTCCTCCTTGAAAACTCAAGTCAAGGACCTTAGAGCAGCCTTAGAATGATTTACTTTTGGTTCCAAGGGTCTTGACATGATCTGTAACGCCCGCCCTTCTCTCACTAGGGCGGGGTTACGCGAACATAGTTTTCGTTTTAGCGGAAGCGTTTGAAACTTGAAACTTGAACATGAAACATGTATAATCTTGTACTTGAACATGTAAGCATGAAACCTTTTAAACATCTTAGACATTGAGGAGAGCATGGTAGGTACCTTTACATTCTTACTTGCATAATAGAAGCATGCCACATAGCCATTTCTTAAGACAGAGTAGTAAGTATGAGGAAGGATAACATAATACTAAAGTTCTTTAACAAGTCTAAACTAAGTACTTAGCATATGAGCGAGAGTGAGCATGAAATATCCATATGAGTCTAAATATCAGCAAGTAGCAACTTAGTAAGTATGATTCAACATTTAACATGCAATACTCAGCATATGCATAACTAAACAAAACATGAGTAGATCTTCTTCCACCATGCCACCACCACACACATCTTTGCCCCTCCTACTGCTCCCTTTAGTTTATCCATTCCTTACCCTTTTCTGCAGTACAAGGGAAACATGGAAACTATAAGCATATAGCTTAGTAAGATCCCTTCCTACTCACAAAATCATACGTTCCATCAAGTAGAGAAAGCATCACGTGAAACGCCCGCCCTTATATCTACTCTCGGGGCGGGGTTACATACATTCAATCATATAGTAATATTTTTTTTTTCTATCTTCTAGCATGACATTAAAACAATAAAGCAAGGGTTAAGGACTAAGCATGCTTGTTTAACTATCAAAGTCATTCTACAACATGATAAATTTACCAGTAATGTAACTCATAACATAATCAAATATAAAAGACTTCTAAAGGTAAACATTGTCATGCTAGGTCAATCTTAATCACCAACACTTATTGTCAGGGAACATAAACATAGACACATTAAGTAGATATAGGATCATTCTTTCCCGAGCCACCACCCCACACATCTTCAGCCTCCTGCCTCTTCCTTCCATTTAAGTGTTATCTGCAGCATAAGACAACACATAAACTAGTAAGCATAAATGCTTAGTAAGGATCCGGTCCTACTCGCTAAAACCATACGAAAGCATAACATGTACACCTAATAAATCATAAGCATAAGTTCATCAAAGCATATTAAACATTCAAGTTTCTAACATGCAATATCAAGTACCTTAAGCATACTCTTCACATATTACAAATATTTTCAATGAATGTTTTCAAAACATTTCCATAATGGTATTACTTAAAAATACATCCATATCATATTGGGCCCTGTTGTGTACCAACTATCGCGCGGAACTATGCGCGTTCCCTAATGAATTGGGGTAGCGAGCCACCAAGTCATTAGAGCAGGACCCTTCCGTCCTACCGGAGCCACGTTAACATGCACCCCGGATTTGTTTAACGACCCCCTTCCGAGTCGGGTACACAACTTAAAAGTAAAATACTTATCATGCTGTTACATATATGCTAAGGAATACTCCATATTTACTCTTATGGGACACACCACTCTTCAAGGGTGCTCTTGATCCCCTAGGGACACACCACACATTCGGGTGCTCTTGATCCCATACTATTTGAGTATCCCTTCAAGTATTTTAACATATCACATGCAATTTCATAAGTGTGCCCCATGGGCTATAAGGCATGCTCATACATACATCATATTTCATGCATGTCCATACATACATCATATTTCATACTTGTTCATACATGCATCATATTTCATACATGTTTATACATACATCATATTTCATACTTGTTCATACATATATCATATTCCATACATGTTCATACATACTTCATCATGCATCATATTTCAACCACTTAATCTACCTTAGACCTGACAAGCTTTGGTCACATAGGTCATACTCATATCGTAGGAAGTGGTAGCATGCTATCAATTAAGATTTCAATCAGACATCTCATTTAAACACCTCATACATAAACATATCAAAGCATGCTAACAATTAAGGTTTCCTTATCAACCATTCCATTTAACACCACATACATACACATATGATCATCCCCAACCATAAACATATATCATAGGGTAGTTTGACCTTTACAAACCCTAGTCCTAGTGGGTTGGCCGAAACATCAAGAGTAGGGAAATATCAGGACTTTTGCATTAATCATTCACACATACATTTATTCAAACACCTCATACATAAACATATCATAGCATGCTAACAATTTAAGGTTTACATATCAACCCTTCCATTTAACACCACATACATATACATATGATTATCCCCAACCATAAACATATATCATAGGATAATTAATTTTCACAAACCCTAAAGTCTATGCCTTGGCCGAAAGTCCTATGATAGGGCAAGTTCAATTTTTGGCAATGAAATATTCACACAACCATCTATACAACACCTTGTATACACTATCATACAATATACTAAGCATGGATACATTATGTGATAATTCAATCCTCACTAACCCTAATTCCTAGGTCTTGGCCGAAACCCATCTAAACCCTAACCCTAGTTTCATAGGGTAGGAGTATCAAATATTCATACAAACATATATTCAAACACTTGATCTACATTCCTAAGCATGAATCCATTATAGAAAATCATAAAATCCCCAAACCCTAATTTCTATCATGCTTGGCCGAAAGTTGTAGGGCACTAAAACCCTAATTCTTGTTATCACACATGATGGAAAAATAACATAAATTCATACCCTAAGTTCCTAGGGATATCCTCATGCATCAAGAAGCAACCAAAACCTATTTCATGGTGGTGGCCGAAAGTCTTATAAGGGAGGAACTCCCATTTTCGAAAACAAGAACACAAGGAAAACATGCATAAACCATTACACTGCAGGCGAGAGGATACTTACATCCTTTCGCTTGGATTTCTCTTTCTCTTACTCCGTAGGGTACCCTAGATTTGTAGGGCAAGTGAAAATCCTTTCCGAATCTTCTCTAGGGCTCCTTAGACTTAGTAGTGGCAAGAACCTTCAAAGGTCTTCTTCCTTCCAACTTTTCTAGGGCTAGAACCCTAGACTTGATTTTCGAAAATGAGAAGGAGAGGGGGAGAGGGTCTCGGTGGGGAAGAGTGAAGAGGAAGAAGAAAAGAAGAGAAGGAAGTTACTCCAACTTCCCCTTATTTATACTTTTCTCATGAAAAGACATGTCTCTTCACTCTTACACACTTAACAAGCATGTTTCTCATCCTCTCAACAAGAAACAATGCTTGGTGTAGTGGTTAAGACATGGAGAGTGCAACTAGGAGGTTCAAGGTTCAATCCTTGCCCCCTCCTTTTTATCACCTTTTGCACTAATCCATATCAAAGCCTACTAAGCCAAGCCCATCATGAAATTTCATAATATTTCATGTTTATGAATTCATAATATTTTCTAATATTTTTCCTGAATTCATAACATTATTTACATAATATTTTATAAATATTATTCACATAATATTTCATGATAATAATATTTCATGAATTCAATAATATTGCATATTTATGAATTCATAATATTTCATAACATTTCATGATACTATTTCATGAATTCCATAATATTTCATATTTATGAATTCATAATATTTCATAATATTTCATGATACTATTTCATGAATTCCATAATATTTCATATTTATGAATTCATAATATTTCATAATATTTCATGATACTATTTCATGAATTTCACCATATTTCATATTCATGAATTTATTTATGAATTCATAATATTTCATAATATTTCATGATACCATTTCATGAATTTCACCATATTTCATATTCATGAATTTATATATTTCCTAATATTTCATATGGGAAATTTCGGGGCGTTACATCACGTCATAATAGTGCATAGCATTAAAAACACTTAACTTAACATAGCATAAGGGAGCATATGTACTTATCATAAGAAGCATACTTGAACTTAACATAATTCACCTTTATAGCATAATAGTCATATAGTCATGACAAAAATGCGAATGTAAGATACTCTTTTGAAAACATGCATAGGATAAGTACATGCATATGCTTTTCTTAAAATCATACATATAGGTACTTAAGCATACATCCATCATCATTTGGGGGATCCCGGCTTGTACCACATACATACATACATAATGCGCGCATCCCTAATAGGCCGAGGTAGCTAGTCTCTAACCTACTAGGGAAACTAGGTCCGTTCATAGTCCGTCGACCTAGGGGCGTCTCGGGAGCCCATCCCCTTACTAGGTCCGTTCATAGTCCGTCGACCTAGGGGCGTCTCGGGAGCCCATCCCCTTACTAGGTCCGTTCATAGTCCGTCGACCTAGGGGCTGCATCCGGAGCCCACCCGTGGACCTTGCTAGGGTCCGGTACAAGCCATACAAAGTAAAATAGCATACATGGATTTTTATCATATCATAAGCATAGCACATTCTTGTTTCTTATTAGGTCCGTTCATAGTCCGTCGACCTAGGGGTTGCATAGCACATTCTTATCATATCATAAGCATATCATCATAACCTATCACATCATTGTCATATCATGAGCATGGCATGCCTCTTATCTTATCATGAAGAGTGTTCTTAGTCCCGACTTACAGGGAAGCATCTCTTAGGCATTTCATCATACATAAGCCATGCATAACATAAGGGTGCTTAAAGAGCTTAAACATAGACATGTACATCATGATTCTTAGAGCATGAAAAAGCATGGGAGAGGACATGTTATCACCTATACTACTCATAGCATATCATGGCATCCTTGTTGTGCCTAATTGGGGTTGTAGCTTCCCCCTTAGCCCAAATTCTTATTTAATCAAAAAATTCCAGCATATAAACTCTAAGTTTAGAGCATGATAAACCATGAAAAATATTACACTAACATCATACATTAAGGTAGGCATCATAGAGGAGACATTAGAAGGCATGTTGGGGTTGTTACCCCTTCTTAAGTCCTACTTATCATTCTTTACAGAAAATTCCAGCATACATACCTTAGTTTCCAAGCATGTTAAAATCATGAATAAACCATATTTACATCACATATCATCTTATATATCATAGGGAGGGTCATTATCAAGCATACTAGGAGTTTAAACCTCTCTAAGCCCTAAAAGAGGTCCTTGGCCGAAAATTCCAGCAAGCCTACTCCGGGTTTTTGGGGGCTTAAGGACAAGGAAAACATCATATTATCATCATATATTTAGTCATACATCATGAGGAAAAACATATGCAAGTATAGGAGTAGTTTAAACCCTCGCAAGCCCTAAAAAAAACCTTCTTGGCTGAAAACATCAAGAGCTTCATCCTATGTTTAAACCCTTTTTAAACACTCGAAACTATTGTAATGCAGGTGAGGGGATTACTTACATCCTCTCGCTTGAATCTCCCCTAAGAAGTCCTTGAAGAGGAGGAGAGGAGATCCCTTCTTGCGCTTCTTTTCCTTAGCCTTACTTTAGTAGAAGGTAGTCTCTCTATAGGGCCCTCTTGGGAGTTTTTCTTATGGAGGAAACCTAGGGTTGGAGTTTCGAAAATTTGAGAAGGGGAGGGGAGAGTTTTCAGTTTTGAAGAGGGAAGAGTGAGGAAGAAGAAGAGAGGAAGTTATTCCAACTTCCCTTCACTTATTTATACTTTTCTCATGAAGAGACATGTCTCTTCACTTCCCTAGCTTTAACAAGCATGTTTCTTATTCTCTCAACATGAAACATGGCTTGGTGTGTTGGTTATGACATGATTAGTGCAACTAGGAGGTTCAAGGTTCAATCCTTGCTTCCTCCTTTCTACCTATTCTTTTTATCACATTTTGCACTAATCCATATCAAAGCCCATTAAGCCAAGCCCATCATGAAATTTCCTAATAATGATAATGTTTCATGAATTCATAATATTTCATAATAATAATAATGTTTCATGAATTCATAATATTTCATATGCGAAAATTTTTGGGGTGTTATATGATCCTTGTAAAACAGAAGTCGGTTCTAAATCGATCCGGGTTAGGCTATCTAACCAAGGCGAGACAAAGATCATATTATGCTGTACTGAATCAGTCTAGACCTAAAGTTCAGGCATGGGTACCCAAACTTTACCTAAACAACCAAATTGGATCAAATCAGTATTGGATCCCCAAGGACAAGATTCACATCTTGCCGAACCATTACCGTGGCTTTAGTCCAGGGGGAGCCAACTTAAAAACAATCTTTATAGTTAAATAAATTTCTTTTCTTGTTTAAATTGCATGATTGCTTGTCTATTTATTTTCTACAATTTACCATGTTTAGACTTAGGACAGGTTAGATTAAGGACTAAACCAATTAACCGAAATTTGAACGACATAGTATTGGGTGGCGGTGAGATGATAGTACGTTAGGGAAACCTCTTCTAATAAGGCCAAGTATACACTACTTGGTCTCTTTAGACTGGTGGAACTAGCCGAAGCTACCGATCCAAGACCCAAACTAGTTAGACTAGAATTTTTCAAAAAATAATTTTGAAAATGAAATTTCATTAAAAGGCTTTGTCAAGGAAAGGGTTGATGATCCAATAAGGCTACGACCAAAGAAGGCCTAGTGCCTCGCCAAGATCTGGAAGTCAATTTTTAAAATTCAAATTCAAATTATTCTTTGTCAAATTCGAATCTAACACAAATTTTTAGTTAATCGTAGATTCAAACACTCTTTTTCAAAATAAATTCAAAAAAATTGTTTTCAAAATTAATTCAACTTTTTCAAAATAAATCATGATTCTTCAAAATAATTCTGTCTGATAAAACCTGTCTCACAAAAACCCATAAGGCAAATGTGATTGACAACTCTAGAATGAGTGAGATAGTAAAATTTAACTTAACTAAAATTCATTTGATCCCTGTACTTTTGTTTAGTACAAACATTAAAGCTTGTAATTTAGAACTGAGTTGACCTGATTATTGCTTGATTAATCCAGTTAATATTGGTCAAAACCATGGTCAAAATAGTCAAACCATGGTCAAAATAGTCAAATCTGGTCAACAATAATAGTTAAACCATGGTCAAATGGTCAAACTGGTCAACAATACATCAAAAATTGTCAACTCCTACACAGCCCGGGCGCCCGTGACCCCTCGGGCGCCCCCCCTTCTCTTTCACTTCGATCAAGACAGAAAAGCTATCTAAGCCAGGCGCCCGGGTCCTCACGGGCGCCCCCAAGGACACGGTCAAAACATCAAAAGCTGCATGTGGTAGTTTTGATCTGATTCCGAGCGCTCAGGCCATCACGGGCGCCCCCATTTAGCACCAGGTCACGGCAAAAAACTGCTAAAAGCAGTTACCCTCTGACCCGGGCGCCCGAGACCTCCCGGGCGCTCGACCTAACACCTCTATATAAGCCACCCGAAACCCCCTCCTTTTGCCACACCCAAAACACTTCTCTTCTCTAACTCTTCTCCTTCCAGGGCGACCGAACGACCCTCTCGTGCCCTCGACCACTCCACCTCAACCATGCCTCCCCGGATGGCGACTCGGTATCATTTTTTTTTTTTGCACTTAGAATTAATTTCCTTACCATCTTTTCTCTTAAACACATGTTTATTATTATTTTAGAAAACGTCGTGCAAATCAATCAAACCCCGGGACCGAACCTAGCCCCGACCCTAGGTTCCCGACCTTGGAACTTTGCAATAAGTTTGCTAGGACAACGTATAAACCCATCAAAATGAGTTTCCTAAATAGACAGTTTTTTACTCAATCCTATCCGTTAGCCATGAATGTCATAAACTTCTATCAACTTGATAACCTTGTCTTCTGCACTCATCCCATTAACACAACCCTGTGTGCAGAATTCTACAACAATATTGTAAGACAAAATGACCTTATGTTTGTCACCACAGTTCAAGGGATGCCCTTGACAATAACCCCCTCATTGCTCAACAGATTTCTTGGACTACGACTTTCTCAGTCCACTTTTTGCTATTATCCTCCAAGAGATCCTCCCTTTGATGCTCCATACTCTCACATTGACCTGGACACCCTATACTCCTATTTTTATAGAGATGCTCGAAACCCTTTGGCTAGGCGATTTCAGTCTGTAGATCTTCAGGTTCAGGACTACGCTCTTTATAGAGTCCTAGTCCGTTGCATTCTACCTTTGTCCACTAGGGACGTCGCCACCATGAGACCATTTCACACCTTACTGTACGCATTGATCCATCACCTAGATATCGACATTGGACTCCACATGTTCCACACGATTCTATATGCGTCCAGTGTTTCTACTCAGGGGCGGGTACGCACCCCTTACTGCCACATCATCACCTCCATTCTTCATCATCACGGTCGTAATATCACCGATGGAGAGATGACCGTGATGACCGAATTTGATGAAATAGGTTTTAGAAACTTTTCCCTAGCAGGCATAGAGGTCTCGGGTACCGGGGTTTTATCATGGACACGTCAGTGAGCCGGACCCTAGATCGACTGTGATGAGGAGATAGAGGTTGATGTCGCAGATCTGGCGGCCGAGATTCGAGAGCAGATGGATGAGCCTCCACCTCCGACGACTGACGAGATGCTAGCTCTACTTCGGACAGAGGTATACAGTCTTAGGGAGGAAGTAGAAGCTAATCACGCAGAGTATATAGATGCCCGCAGAGCCGATCGAGAGACTAGCGATGCACGGTATAATGAAATGATGTCGGTATTTCGATCCTGGCAGCCCAGCTCATCTGATCATCCCGGTCCTTCCTCCTAGTTCAGATTGATATTGTACTATTGACTGGTTGACTACCGCTACTCAGTAGGGTTGACTTGTATTTTGTTGGGACCGGGTGCATGTTGACAAGGATACGAGTTTGTAAAATTTTAAATTTTTACGTGCAGCGGAAGAATTTGCATAAAATAATTTCCTAAATTATTTTAACTTCGTATCTAGCATGCAACCTTATGGTGTGTTGACATAATCATAAAATAAAACTTTACGGAAAAGTAAACTAATTTACATTATACCTCTCGTAACTCGAAGTAAGGGACGAGATCCAACCGTAGCGTCCCTTGGAAGCTCCGCCTCTATTCGCGTCCACGCCGAGTTCTCTTCGGGATGACTTCGCAAAGTCACGAGTTTTGTGCCGACGAGAATTACTAGATTCTCGGAAGGCACAACTAGAAGAATAAGAGAAAATAATGGAAAACTAACCAACGAAGTAACGTAATCGAATTCCGAGAAGAGAGGAGTCGCTATCCACTTCTTCTTCTTCGTGTTCGGGTTCTCCTTCTTCATGATAGCTCACGCCAACTTCACCTTGGATGTAGGTTGGGTGCGCCGGCCCTAAACCACAAGGTTGGGCGCCGGCCCTAGGCAAGAGAGGGAGAGGGAGAGGAGAAGAGAGATTAAGAGAGAGAGGGAGTGAATAATTAATCTCTTGATTAGGAATAAGGGCTAGCCTTTGGTTCCTTTATATAGTAGCAACTCCTTTGCTAAGTCTCCCTCTAAACCGAATTAACGGAATTAACGGAATTAGTTATAAGAAATTTATCTTATAAATTTTCTTATTATTCCGTTTAAACCGAGTCTTTATTATAAACTAATTTATAAGAAAACTAATTCTTCTTCTCTTTAAATTATGGAATAAATTTTTATAAGAAATTTATAAACTTTCTTATTATGAAAAAATCAATTCATAATTGATTTTATAAAATTAAAATAAACCAATTCATGGATTATTTTAATCTTCCATAAAAGAATAAATTTCTATAAATTTTATTTATATAAATTTCTTTATACAAATTTATTTATCCATAATTTATAAAATAAATCGCACTAGATTTATTTTATTAATTAAACCAAAATTAATTGGTTTTCTCCTCTTATTGTGGCCGGCCACCAAAGGGGGTTTTGGCACCCTCTTTGGCCGGCCAAACCAACCCGAACCGCCGCGAATTAAACTCATTTAATTCGCCCAAAAAGCCTTCAAAAGACTTAGCCATTTTTAGCTTCCATTGCGCCTCTGACTAACTCAGATTCGACTTATTTCTCTTGATCGGAAAATCCAATTTTCAACTCGTTTTAAATCACTCGGATTACTCGTAGTGCGTGTGACTAAATAGGCTTTCGATTTATGTTGGCCGTCTATAATTAACTAATTATAGAACGATCATGAGTGGCACCTAGTAGTACATCATGATCCCCAATTAATCGAAAGATCAACGGTTTGACCTCAAAAGAAATTATTCTGAAACCCTTCAGCAGCTCTAATGAATCGTGCCCCATTCCTTTCACCACCTTATACCCACTTGGTTCAGGACACGGTCTATGGTGTCAGTCCCCACTAGGCTGACTACGTCACACCTAGCCCAAGTAGTGTCTTTCTCGTCCTTTGGATTTCTAATTACTCTCATGTATTTTAGAGACTCTCACTCTAAACATGATATACTCTGGCCAGAGATTTCTGAGTAACAATCCGACGATAGGCCTGGGTATACATCTACTCGCAAGGAGTGGTGAATCCTTTGTAGGCTGTTCAAACATCTTCGGGCACTTTGGTTTATACCCAACCATCCTTGGTCCACACCTCCTTGGAGATGCTTGCTTAAGATGTTAAAGTATAAGTCTCCATGACCAAGATGACTTGAACACCGCAAGTCAAAGGAACATCGCACTTAAGCTGCAGTAAGAACTTCATTGACATATCATTATAGATAACCATATGAAGTCTTACAGCTAGTCACTCCAATGAACTAGTTCCCTTAACTAGCATCCATGTTTATCTCCGGACATCCCAATGTCACCAGCCAGTGAGAATCAGCTGATTAGAGAATAACCCATGCTAGTCTCAACAGAATTGATAGTGTCCGTTTTTATCAATTCATCGACTAGGGATAATTTTAATACTTCACAATTGCACATTTAGAGATAATCACTAGTTGTGATCCCATCACAAATTCTCTTATGTTGTGAGTTGTATTGCGGACATTCAGTAGATGAGTTTAAGATCCCAATCAAATACACAAAACATGTATACTCAAATAGTGAATTATCATTTATTAATATAAATGTTTACATCATAAGGCGATTGCCTTAGGACACTTCTCTCATATCACTAACAAACTCCCACTTGGCCTAATGCCAATCGCTACGGTACCCAATACCATAGGCTCTAACATGTCCCTCAAACTTGCTTTGAGGCAAGGCCTTAGTTAAAGGATCCGCTATATTCCTTTCAGTGGGAACTCTCTCAATTTGTATGTCATTCCTACTTATAATCTCTTTGATCAGATGATAGCGTCGAAGCACGTGTTTGGATCGCTGATGAGACCTTGGTTCCTTCGCTTGTGCAATAGCTCCATTGTTGTCGCAGTAAACCGGCACTGCTTCATCAATGGTTGGAACCATACCAAGTTCTGAGACAATCTTCTTGATCCAAACTGCTTCCTTTGCTGCTTCCGAAGCTGCGATATATTCTGCTTCCGTGGTAGAATCCGCTACGGTGTCTTGTTTGGAACTTTTCCAACTTACTGCGCCTCCATTCAAAGTAAATACATATCCAGACTGAGATTTGGAGTCATCCTTATCTGTCTGGAAACTGGCATCTGTATACCCACGTATTATCAAATCTCCTTCTCCATATATTAGAAATACATCCTTAGTTCTTCTTAAGTACTTAAGGATTGTCTTAACAGCCACCCAATGATCCATTCCTGGATCCGACTGGTATCTGCTTGTGACGCTCAAAGCATACGATACATCGGGCCTAGTACATAACATAGCATACATGATAGATCCTATCGCGGATGCATAGGGAATCTTATTCATGCAAATCCTCTCGTCTTCTGTGCGCGGACACATAGACTTTGAAAGGTTGATCCCATGCCTGATGGGAAGGTAACCTTTCTTAGATTCCGACATGCTAAACCTTTTTAGCACTCGGTCTATATATGTAGACTGCGAAAGACCAAGCAACCATTTTGATCTATCTCTATAGATTCTAATCCCAAGGATGTAGGTTGCTTCTCCCAGGTCTTTCATGGAGAAAGTTTTGGATAACCAAATTTTAACTGTCTGTAAAACTGATATATCGTTTCCTATAAGTAATATGTCATCGACATATAATACTAGGAATATGACTGCACTCCCACTAACCTTCTTGTACACACAAGGTTCGTCAGGATTTTGTGAGAAATCAAACTCTTTGATTGTCTCATCAAAATGGATGTTCCAGCTCCTAGATGCTTGCTTCAATCCATATATGGATCGTCGAAGCTTGCACACTTTGGTTTTATCAACCGATGTGAAACCTTCAGGTTGTATCATGTATACATCCTCAAGCAGGTTTCCGTTAAGGAAAGCTGTTTTCACATCCATTTGCCATATCTCATAATCATAATGAGCTGCTATGGCAAGGAGCATCCGAATGGATTTAAGCATAGCTACTGGCGAATAGGTTTCGTCATAATCAATTCCTTGTTTTTGACGATATCCTTTTGCCACTAATCTAGCCTTAAAGGTAACAACATTACCTTCCATGTCGTTTTTCTTCTTGAAAACCCACTTGCACCCTATGGGTTTAATCCCTTCAGGTGGGTTAACCAAGTCCCATACTTGATTTTCGTACATGGAATCCATTTCCGACTTCATGGCTTCAAGCCATTTGTCCCTTTCTGAACTTTTCAGAACATCTTCATAACTGATAGGTTCGTCATCGCCAATGAGCAACACGTCGTTCGATTCACTTACGAGAAATCCGTATCTCTCTGGAATGTTGCGTGTCCTATCAGACCTACGAAGAGGTGGTGTAGTTTTAGGTTCAACTGATAGCTCATCACTATGAATTATTGGTTGTGGGCCTAGACTAGGTGTCTCTGTAATGTCTATTGGAGTTTCTTGAACTTTATCAAGTTCAATGCCACTCCCACTATTTTCTTGTAAAAGAAACTCTTTCTCTAGAAATACAGCATGCCTTGAAACAAACACCTTTTGTTCCAAGGATGATAGAATTGGTAACCCTTCGTTTCCTTAGGATATCCAATAAATAGACATTTATCAGACTTAGCATCCAATTTGTCTGATATAACCCGCTTCACATAAGCAGGACAACCCCATATCTTAAGGTGAGTTAAGTGAGGTTTCTTACTATTCCAAATCTCATATGGAGTAGTAGAGACTACCTTGGTCGGGACTCTGTTTAGCAAGTAAACAGCTGTCTTAAGTGCATAGCCCCAAAAGGATTTTGGAAGAGTTGCATGATTCATCATAGACCTAACCATGTCCATCAAGGTTCGGTTGCGCCTCTCAAATACACCATTATGCTGTGGTGTATACGGCGGAGTCCATTGGGATAATATCCCATTGTCCCTAAGATAATCTTGAAACTCTTGACTTAAGTATTCACCACCCCGATCGGATCGAAGGATCTTAATACTTTTGCCAAGTTGTTTCTCTACTTCATTTCTGAACTCTTTGAATTTCTCAAAGGCTTCAGATTTGTGTTTCATCAAGAACACATACCCGAATCGTGAGTGATCATCGATAAAGGTGATGAAGTAGCTATAGCCTCCTTGTGCAAGAGTTGACATTGGTCCACATACATCAGTATGTATTAGACCAAGCAATTCTCCCACTGGATTACCTTTTCCGGAAAAGGGTAATTTGGTCATCTTGCCTTTTAAGCATGATTCGCATGTATCAAATGAACCGGGTTCAAATGATTCCAGAATTCCACATCGGTGTAATTCGGTCATGCGTTTTTTACTTACATGGCCAAGACGGCAATGCCACGTGTAGGAGTCTATTCGATTATCTATTCGAGCACGTTTGTTGCTAACTTCGATATTGAAAACGTCACTGGATAAATCTAACATGTAGATGCCATTGCACAAAGTTCCATTCCCATAAAGAACGTCATTTAAAGTTATGTAACAACAATTGTTACTAAAAGTTAAATGATAACCCTTTTCATTTAAGCATGAAATAGATACAATGTTCTTTATTAACGAAGGAACGAAATAACAATTATCCAATTCTAAGACACGTCCAGTGGGGAGCTTTAGCAAATATGTTCCGATGGTAACAGCAGCAATCTTTGCTCCGTTTCCAACTCGCAAATTCACTTCTCCTTTGACGAGTCTTCTTCTATTCCTTAGCCCCAGTATGTCATTACATATATGTGAGCTACACCCAGTATTAAGTACCCAAGTGTTTGAGGAAATAGAGTGACATTCAATAACGAATATACTTGAAGAGGATGGGGCATCGGATGCCTTCTCTTTCAAGGACTCAAGATAAATCTTGCAGTTTCTTCGCAAG
>JAGFNQ010003581.1:0-44698 GCA_024364735.1 Boesenbergia rotunda
TCCAACGGTCTTTTTCCGAAATTGCTTTGATCTCTCTATTGGAAATTTCGGCTTGGCCATTTGTTTGGGGATGGTAGGAAGTAGAAACCTTGTGTACAACCCCATACTTACTAAGCAGGGTCTTTATGTGTTTGTTGCAAAAGTGCGATCCTTAGTCACTTATTATAGCCTTGGGAATTCCAAACCTGCAAAATATGTGTGACCTGACAAAACTAACAACAACACAAGAGTCATCAGTCCTGGAGGGAATGACCTCCACCCATTTAGAAACATAATCTACAGCATGCAAAATATATAAATAACCACAGGATGCAGGAAAAGGCCCCATAAAATCTATTCCCCAAACATCAATAATCTCACAAAATAGCATAGTCTACTGGGGCATCTCATTTCTAGCTCTTATGTTCCCAGTTCGCTGACATCTATCACAATTTTTATAAAACAAATATGAATAATGAAATAAGTGGGCCAGTATAAACCACACTCTAAAACCTTCCTAGCCGTTCTTTGTGGTCCAAAGTGTCCCCCACATGCTGATGAATGGCAAAAAGTAAGGACTGAATGAAATTCATGGTTAGGTATGCATCTCCTTATTATTTGATCATTACAAAACTTCCATAAATACCGATCATCCCACACATAGAATTTTGCATCACTTTTGAGTTTATCTTTTTGAGCTTTAGAAAAGTGTGTAGGAAAAACATGTGCTGCTAAAAAATTAACAAGGTCTGCATACCAAGGAGACTCACCATGTACTGCAAGAAGGTGCTCATCTCTAATGTCATCATCAATGGTGGTAGTGGATCCATCTCCTTCAATTCTGCTCAGGTGATCTGCAACCAAGTTTTCTTTGCCACTTCTATCTCTGATTTCCAAATCAAATTCCTAGAGTAGAAGCATCCATCTGATTAGCCTAGGCTTAGCATCTGGCTTCTTTAAAAGGTACTTTAAAGCTGCATGATCAGAAAAAACAATGACATGTGAGCGCAATAAATAAGATCTAAAACGGTCTAAAGCAAAAACAATGGCAAGAAGCTCCTTTTCAGTGGTGGTGTAATTTGCTTGGGCGGCATCTAGGATCTTGGAGGCATAGCATATGACATGAGGTGCACCATCCACCCTCTGTGCTAGAATAGCTCCCACTGCAAAGTTAGATGCATCACACATTAGTTCAAATGACAAACTCCAATCAGGTGGTCTAATGATAGGAGCTGAGGTAAGAGTCTCCCTGAGTCTGTGAAAAACTTCTTTACACTTATCATCAAAACAAAAATCAACATCTTTTTGCAACAGTCTTGTCAAGGGCCGAGCAATATCGCTGAAGTCTCTAATGAATCTGCGGTAGAAACCTGCATGTCCAAGAAAGGCACGAACATCCCGTATGCATACGGGGTAAGATAAAGCAGATATGACACTAATTTTTACAGGATCTACCTCAATACCTCTCCTAGAGACTATGTGACCTAATACAATACCATGCTCTACCATAAAGTGACATTTTTCAAAATTAAGCACAAGGTTAGTCTCAATGCATCTGTGCAAAACCCTAGACAAGTTATCTAAATATGAATCAAATGACATGCCAAAAATTGAAAAGTCATCCATAAAAATCTTCATACAGTGCTCTAACAACTCACCAAATATACTTACCATGCATCGCTGAAACGTTCCTGGAGCGTTGCAGAGTCCAAATGACATCCGTCTATATGCAAAAGTGCCGAAGGGATAAGTGAAGGTAGTCTTCTCCTGGTCCTCCAGATCGATACAAATCTAGAAGTAGTCTGAGTACCCATCCAAAAAGCAGTAATGGGACTTCCCTGCCAGTCTCTCAAGCATCTGATCAATAAAGGGCAAAGGGAAGTGGTCTTTCCTTGTGACATGATTTAGCATCCTGTAGTCAATGCATACTCTCCTGGAATTCTTAACTCTGGTGGGCACTAGTTCATTACTTGCATTTTCCACCACTGTAACTCCAGATTTCTTGGGCACCACATGTATGGGACTAACCCACTGACTCTCAGAAATGGGGTAAATGATACCTGCCTGTAGAAGTCGAGTCACCTCTTTCTTAACAACATCCAAAATGAGTGGATTAAGTCTCCTTTGTGGCTGCCGCACTGGTTTAACATTTTCTTCCAAGAATATCATGTGCATGCAGAGAGCTGGGCTAATATCTAGTATATCTGATAAAGTCCACCCAATAGCTTTCTTGTGATGCCTCGGGACTTGCAATAATTTTTGTTCCTGCTCTGATTCCAAGTGTTGTGCGATGATAACTGGAAAATTCTGCTCCTCTCCTAGATACACATATTTCAAATGGTCTGGTAGTGGCTTGAGTTCAATCTGGGCCTGCTCAGAATGTATGAGTGATCCTTGGGGCTCAGTACAATCCCTTACACTATCACACCTGTACTCTGAATCCTCTGAAATATCAATAGAAATAGGTGATCCTTGGGGGTCTGTGCAATCCCCTATACCTAGAAAATCCTCTCCAGCTTGAAATGAATCTGAAATACCCTCTGAATCAACCTCCTCAATAACAAACACATCCTCAGCCTCCTCTGATCTGACAACTCCTCTAGAAAAATTAAGTGAAGCTCCCTCAGCCAGTATATCTACATCATCTAACTCCTCTAGAATGCCAATGCTCATAATAGAGTGGTCCTCCCTTAGGTGCTTCATGGCATCAAAAATGTTGAATTGGACTACCGTGTCTCCAATTTCCATAGAAAGTGTGCCAGCATAAACATCTATCTTTGTTCTCGCAGTCTTCAGAAATGGCCTCCCTAGAATGAGTGGAGATCTGTGTGCAAGGTAGTTTCCCTCCATATCCAGAATGTAGAAATCTGCAGGAAATATCAGCTCCTTCACCTTGACCAACACATTTTTAATAATACCGACTAGGTGGGTCTGAATCCTGTCTGCTAGCTGAATCACCACTCCAGTAGGCTGTAGAGGGGCAATACCAAGCATCTGGAAGACTGATATGGGCATCACATTTATGGAGGCTCCTAAATCCAACATGGCAGCATGAAACATGGTCCTCCCTATCTCACAAGATATAGTAAAAATCCTTGGGTCTTCACACTTCTGAGGGATGACATGGATAAGTACTGAAACATTTTTCCCCAAGCTGACCAACTCATTCTCCTTCAACTTCTTCTTGTGAACACATAAGTCTTTGAGGAACTTGGCATACTTAGGAATTTGTTTTATCATGATCAACAAGGGTACATTGATCTCCACTTTACTAAACAACTTCATAAGCTCATTGTATTCCTTAGCTTTCTCCTCCTCCACTTGCTTTTTGGCTTGGGTTTTGCGCTGAGGGAATGGTAAAGGAACTCTCATTTCTTCCTCTTGAGCCGAATTCTTTGGGGCTGAATTTTGAACTGACTTTCCCACTGAAGAAGCTGCTGTGAACTCCCCTTTTCCACTGATTTCTCCTTCATTCTCCACCAAAATCACAGGATTACTTAAAGAAGAAGTTAGGCTTGAACTAGGGGTGGAACCAACTGAATTTGAAGTGATTTCAGGGATGTTTGGGGATGAAAATGTAGGTGTTGTCCTGTTTTCAGAAAAATCAGCTCTTGAACCATTCAGAATTGAAGCCACCTTCCCACTCCTCAAAGTAATAGCACTAATGTTTCCCTTTGGATTGGGAGTAGCTTGAGAAGGTAGTTGACTTGATCCTTGAGCTTGCATTTGATTCATCCCACTAGCCAATTGTCCAATTTGCCTCTCAAGGTTTTGTATGGTGGGGTCATTTCTTTGTTGTTGCAAAAGTTGTTGAAGCATCTCCTCTATCCTTTGTTGTTGCGTATTTCCCCCACTAGACCCTCCATAGCCCCCTTGGTTAGCATGAGACTTTGATTGGCTTTGAAATGTAGAAGTAGGTTGTTGAAATTGTTAAACTTACTGTGATCCTTGAAAGTAGGGCTGTTGAGGCTGATTATAGGGCTGAAATGGCTGTGTAATTTGCTGAGAATTAGGCTGGACACTTGTTTGAAATTGTTGAGAATTGTAGCTCTGAAAATTCTGAGGTTGAGGTTGAAATTGTGGTTGTAAGGGCTGAAATTGTGTGGGCTGGAAATTCTGATTTGAGGGCTGAAAATTTTGATTGAATGGTTGGAATCCCTGCTGTGAGAACTGATTTTGTGGCTGATAATTCAGATTACCTTGAAACCCTTGCTGATTGACTTGAAAAGGTGGTTGATTTTGCTGAATTGGTTGATAGGGTTGCTAAAATTGTTGAAATGATTGTTGAAATGGCTGAAATTATTATTGACCTTGCTGAACTTGCTGGAAATTTGGTTGGGGTTGTTGATAGGGCTGTTGTGATGGGTTTTGCTGATAAAAGAATTGTCATACATCAAGTTGGGATGATCCCTCCAACCCGGATTATAGGTAGATGAGTAGGGGTTGTTTTTGGCTTGGAATTGTCTCCTAATCAATGCAGCTAGTGTCTCATCTTGTTGGAGGTTAGGACATGAATCCGAATTATGGTCTTGGCTTGAACAAATACTGGATAACCTCATCACTTGGCTTGAAGATGAAGGTACTGAGAAATTCTGATTTTGACTCATATTGTTTAGAGTCATTTGCTTCACCAGGGATGTGAGCTCGATCAATGAATTCTTGATTTCCTTTTGCTCATTTGATACCATCTGAACTTCATTAACTCCTCTGGTGGACAAAGCTCTACTCCCAAATTGCTGTTAGTTCTCTGCCATATTTGAAATTAGCTCCCTAGCTTGATCTGGTGTTTTGTTTACTAGGGCACCTCCTGCTGCAGCGTCTATCGTGATCCTATCCATCTGGAGTAGATCCTCATAAAAGTACTGAATGAGTAGCTGCTCACTGATCTGGTATTGTGGGCAACTAGAACATATTTTGTTGAACCTTTCCCAATAGTCATAAAGAGTCTCTCCCACTACTTGTTGTATACCACATATACTCTTCCTGATGATCGCAGTCCTGGAAGCTGGAAAGTACTTCTCCAAAAATACTTTCTTCATAGAAATCCAGCTAGAAACGTGCCCAGTAGGTAGGTAGTAAAACCAGTCCTTCGCTGCTCCAGTAAGGGAAAATGGAAATGCCCTCAGCTTGATATCTTCTTCTGAAATACCCTGAGGCTTCATTGTGGAGCAGACTACGTGGAATTCATGTAAGTGTCTGTTGGGATTCTCCCTAGACTGACCTTGAAATTTTGGCAACAAATGGATGAGTCCTGATCTTAACTCAAAATCTCCAGTGAGCTCTGGGTAGGCAATGCAGGAGTACTGAAAAGCATCATCTGGTGCTGCTAGTTCCTTCATAGTTTTCTAATGGTCTGCCATAGGATCAACTGAATAAGATGAGATAGACTGAGTAGGAAGAATAGCACTAGCCTCTGAAACACTGATTTGATTCCTCCTTGCTCTGAAAGTTCTTTCAATTTCAGGATCAAAGTTTTCAAGAATACCACCTGCAGATCTGGTCATACAACAAATACAAAATCACAGCAAATGTATACAAAAGAATGAAACAAGCAAAATAGATCACAAGATATAGAGATAAGCACAAAAAAAACGGATCACAAGATATGAAATAAGCACACAAGCTAAATCAAACAAACTCAACTAGTAAATCCCCGGCAACGGCGCCAAAAATTTAATGGCCTCGAAAATAGATGGCACGAATGTGAGTCTCAAATTTAGAATTTATAGCTGAAAACCCTTGCTAGTAAAATTATATGTAGAATAGGGGTCTCAGGTCATTTTTTTTCCAAGGACTAGTCGTGAGTGTTTGAATCAAGCTTGAAAGTTATTTGTCGTTAAATGATTTGGGTTTTCTAGATAAAATGGGGTTTTGTTTTACAAATAAGAATGGAAGCAAAGTCTGAAATGGAATTGATTTAACTAAGTAGAGTTAAACTAGGTATTGCAAGAATGAAACTTAACCACTAGGGAAATTTGACATAACGATTTGAGTCACAGAATTGAAATGTAGAATTGATATCAATTGCAGAAATTCACTAACAGTGGATCTAAATTCGGAAATGGGAATTTGAATAAGCTAGAAACTAAAACAGGGTAACTTGTGCAGGAAATGTAACGCCCACTTTTTTTTTTCCATAAAGCGGCGTTACGCTAAACATACATGTACATATAAAACATCTTAATGCAGCGGAATAACTAGTACTTACATCATATACACATGTCTGGGTTATCTTTCATGGACATGGTGACATTATACTTAACATATTACCAGCATACCTAGCATCATGATATCAACTTTCCATAACTTATTCATAAGCATTTCAGGTAACATATTACCAGTATGCATGGCATCATGATATCAACTTTCCATAACTTATTCATAAGCATTTCGGGTAATAAGTAGTTTAATCATAACTTCATGAATAGTAGGTTGTTTCTTAGGCATAACTATCATAAGCCGAGCATAAACCAAAACAAGCATAGTCAGATTCACAAAACATGCAATAAGTGAAATGAGAGAGTTTCTTGGCCATGTCACTACTACACACACCCATTCTTGCCCTCCTGCTGCTTCCTTATTGTCCCATTGCATGATCTGCGACATAAGGAAAATAAGACTATAAGCACACAGGCTTAGTAAGACTCTTTCCTACTCACAAAATCTATACGTCGTATAAACATGCACATGATGCTTCAATCCTACATATCATAGCATACTTTCTATCATGAACATCTACACCACTATGCCATCATCGTTTTAGCATAAACATAGATAAAATCATGGCATCATAATTTAGCATGCACATAAATAAAATCATGGCATCATAATCTAGTATGAACATAAATAAAATCATGGCATTATCATCTAGCATGAACATAAATAAAAATCATGGCATTATCATCTAGCATGAACACAAATAAAAATCATGGCATTATCATCTAGCATGAACATAAATAAAATCATGACATTATCATCTAGCATGAACATAAATAAAATCATGGCATTATCATCTAGCATGAACATAATTAAAAAATCATTTGCATAAACATACTTTGCATAAGCATACTTATCATAACCATAATGCATAACATGGATGGATGCATAAGCAAATGCATATACCATAAGGATGCTTAGTTTGAAATCATATCTTTTTTTATTACTTAAACATAATCATAACATTCATTGGGGTCCCCGACTTGTACCACATACATACATCATAAGCGCGCATCCCTAAGTAAATACGAGGCAGCGAGCCCCGACCTACTAGGGTAAGGACAGCATAGTCGGTAGTCCCAGAACCGGGGCGTTCTTAAGGTGCCCATCCCTGTTGCACAGCTTCGGTAGTGCCAGAACCGTGGACAGCATAGTCGGTAGTCCAGAACCGGGGCGTTCTTAAGGTGCTCATCCCTTGGACCCATACTTCGGTCCGGTACAAGCTCATTCATAAAGTAAAATACTTTACATGCTTCATCATTCATAAGACATGACATACATCTTCATTCATAAAACATGGCATGCATCTTCATTCATAAAACATGGCATGCATCTTCATTCATAAAACATAGCATGCACTTTCATTCATAAACATAACATGCATACATATCATTCATAAATCATGACATACATTCATATTATTCATAAATCATGACATGCATACATATCATTCATAAATCATGGCATACCTACATAATTAGCATCTTAATTCATAAAAACATGCATGGTCATGGTACATAGAAAAACATGCCTAGGTCCTTTCATACATGATACATTTCCTTGGGTTCATGGCACATGTCTAAACATTTATGAATCATCATCACAAGTGACCTAACATATAATTCATGACACATAAGCTAGGGTTTCAATTGGCATAAACATTCTTCCAACATACTTAAACATCTATATACATCATAGTACCCTACAAACATGCATCCTTGTGGTCTTAACCCAACCCAAACCCTAAATCTTGGGAGTTGGCCGAAAGTTCCTTGGCATGAAACTCCACCATTCAATCAATAGGAAGGGTTCCATAAGTAAAAGAACACCCATACATTACATACAAGACCATAGGGAGTCATTAAACCCCATGATTGGAGTAAATCCTAAACCCTAGCCCTACCTTGGGACCTTGGCCGAACCCTAATGGGTCACCATCACATGAATAAATTCATAAAGTTACAAATTTACATCCTATAACTTACATATACTTCCATAGGAAAACATTTGAACCCTTGCTTGGAGTTAACCCTAACCCCTTGCCCTAAAACCCATCTTGGCCGAAAGTTACTAGGGCCTTAAATCATGTAAAAACTTTCACATAACCCCTATTAACATCTCTTACCACATAAGAAAGCATAAGAAACAATATTAAAGAGTTGGATCCAAACCAAACCATAGAAACCTATGGTGGCCGAAACCCTTGGTACCCCTAACTTTAGTGTTTCTTCATATATGGTTCAAACAATTTCTTGTATCATGAAAATAACTCAAAAAAAACCATTATACCACAGGTGAGGGAGTCTTACCTTAGATTAGTTTGATTTTAGACCTTAGATTTGGGAGAAGGATGAAGACCTTGTTGCCTTCTAGCCACCTCTAGCCCTTGTACCTTGAACAATAACCTTGGATCTTGAAGGAGAGGACTCTTGTGAACTTTTCCAAGGGAAAACTCTCCTATGGGTTCGACTAGAATGAGGAGGAGGAGGGAGAAGGGTGACTTGGTGGAAGAAGAGAAGTAACCCCCATGCCCTCTCTTTATATCACTTTAATGAGGCAAATGAAGAGTCATGGTGTCTCTTCCTCTTCATGACTCTTCATATTCCCTAAGCCTTAACCAAATCCACTTCATCCTCTACTAGCACTCCCTTGCTAGGTGAATTGGTTAGAGCATGCATGGTTGTACAAGAGGTCCAAGGTTCAATCCTTGGTGCATGCACTAATTTTCCATTTTATTTTTATTTTATTTTCCATTATTTTCCGAAAATTCCCCTAAAATTCACCCATAATCATGCTAATATTCCCAATTACAATCCATGTATATTTATATTAAATTTTGCCCAAAATCTACCAATAACCATGGTACTAAAAAGCCCATATAAGGCCCATTAGTACTTAGTTTCTCAATTTAAATGAGAAAATCATGGATCTCTAGGCTAAGGTTCGTACTAATATCTCTAGTTCCCTCGGAAAATTATCTAGACATGATCAATATTTTAAAGAAAATATTAAGAGAATTTTCCGGGTCGTTACAATCCCCCATACTTCGTGAAAGTTCGTCCTCGAACTTAGAATATCTCCGGGTACTTGCGTCTCAGCGCGTCCTCGCGTTCCCAGGTGGATTCCTCAAACCGTTGACCTTGCCATACGGTAAGGTGCCTTGGGGAACGGGTTAGTACCAGAAACCAATTCGATCTCGAATTCCACTTCTCTATCAGGAGCTAATCCTGGTAATTCATCTGGGAATACCTCTGGATAATTACCTACAACCCTAACATCTTCTAGCTTCTGGTCCTTGGTTTGACTTACGTCAACCACATGTGCTAGAATCCAGTGTATCCCTTGTCTATCATCTTCTGTGCTTTGAGAGTCGATAAAAATTTCCCGGTTCTTTTTCTCGGCTCTCCGATAAATTCGAACATAGAATCTGGCTCAAGTTGAAAGATCACCTTTCATTTACAGCACTCGACAGAAGCGCCGTATTTGCTCAGAAAATTCCTTCCCATTATAACATCATAATCCTGCATGTCGAGTACTATCACATCGCAGTAGAGTTCTCTTCCTGCGATTCCGACTGGCACAGCACGCAGCACGTGAGTAGATGCCCTTATTTCTCCCGAAGGCAGGGTTGTCAAGAACTTGCAGTCTAATACTTGTGGAGACATATCTATCTTCTTAGTGTAGAACATAGAGATGAACGAGTGTGTTGCCCCAGTATCAAATAATGCAGTAGCATACTGACTGTAAATAAGTATCTGACCTGTGACAATCGTTGAAACATTCGCGGCATCCTCCTTAGTAATAGAGAAAACCCTGCCATCCGTCATAGTTGGTGGGGCCTCCAATCTCCCTTGGTTCATCGGGGTACCTTCCAGCTCGGCTTTCATATAATGTAGTTTCGCTGGTGCACCCTGGTACGGAACAAGCTGTTGGGGAGGTGCCTGGTTCTTGGTAGGACAGTAAGAGGCTATGTGCCCTTCCACCCCGCAAATGAAACACCGGTTCGTACCTTTGCGGCATTCCCCGGGATGCATTTTCCCGCATGTAGCACATAGGGGAAACCTGGACTGTTTCTTTGCTGGGCCCCCTTGGGGGTCGTCCCATGGCTGCCATTTACCACCCTGATTTCCCTTCCCATTAGCGTTGGTACTCTGAGGTTTCTGACCTCCTGAGTGATAATGAAAGGGAGGAACATTAGGGATAATGAAAGATAAAGAATCGAGAATCCCGGAGTGAACTTGATTCCTTACTCTCATTTAATGCCTTCCTTTGCTGATTGATATTGTTCAGGTAATGCTCGGTGAGTAGAGCACTACTAAACAGCTCCTCGGTGGTCTGCGGCCTGTTAACTCCGCCGGCCACGTTCAGGGCTATTTCGGGCCGTAACATCTTCAACATAAGTCGGACCCTTTCTTTCTCAGTGCGGACCAGCTCCGGGCATAGACGAGCCAGGCGATTAAACTTCTTCACGGCTTCATTGACCGAGAGGTTGCCCTGTCGAAATTCCGTGAATTCGTCATAGTGTTTGTTTGTGACACGCATATTGAAGAATTCTTCGAAGAACTCTGATTCGAAGTCTGACCACGTCATCTGGTTGACCTGTCTCTTGGCCTTGACCCTTTACCACCACATTCTGGCATCCCCAGAAAGGCAGAATGATGCACACTTAATCTTCTCATGCTCCGGCCAGTCCAGCAGCTCCATCGTACTCTCTACGATTTTGAACCATGCTTGCGCATCCCACGGTTCACCGATACTCGAGAAATTTTCCGGTTTTAGCCTCAACCACTGGATCAGATAAGCCTCTTGTCGTGCTACAGTGGTCGAGCTTGACGGAGGAGTTTGCGTAACCGTAGGCGCGACAGGTACAGCAGTCTAGCGGGGAGTAGTAGAATTTTCTTGTTGATTCATCAGGGTATTAATGGTTTGCTGCTGCTCGGTGACTTGACGCTGGAGTTGGGTCACTAATTGCATCAAATCAGGCGAGGGAGTGGTCTCACTAAGTCTGTTACTCTGTCTTCTAGCCATGCTTTCCTTCATGAAGGACAAGTATGGATAATATGAGTTATCGTTATTCCTACCCTCCATATTAAATCCTAAATTATTTGATTCATAAGAAAAATATATATCGTTCATAGTCACATATCCTAAAGTACTTTTCATCATAAAACATCATTCATGCTTGCATATTCTAGAATCATAGGTATCATCCTTACTTGCATGTTCTAGAATGATAAAGTATCCTAAAAGTGCTTACTATCATAAAATATGCAGAGAGGTACTTACTTGGAAGCTGCAGGAAGAAGGCTCGATGTGTGTGTAGTGAGATGGCAACTGCTCTGATACCAACCTGTAACGCCCGCTTTTTTTTTCCATAAAGCGGCGTTACGCTAACATACATGTGTATATAAAACATCTTAATGCAGCGGAATAACTAGTACTTACATCATATACACATGTCTGGGTTATCTTTCATGGACATGGTGACATTATACTTAACATATTACCAGCATACCTAGCATCATGATATCAACTTTCCATAACTTATTCATAAGCATTTCAGGTAACATATTACCAGTATGCATGACATCATGATATCAACTTTCCATAACTTATTCATAAGCATTTCAGGTAATAAGTAGTTTAATCATAACTTCATGAATAGTAGGTTGTTTCTTAGGCATAACTATCATAAGCCGAGCATAAACCAAAACAAGCATAGTCAGATTCACAAAACATGCAATAAGTGAAATGAGAGAGTTTCTTGGCCATGTCACTACTACACACACCCATTCTTGCCCTCCTGCTGCTTCCTTATTGTCCCATTGCGTGATCTGCGGTATAAGGAAAATAAGACTATAAGCACACAGGCTTAGTAAGACTCTTTCCTACTCACAAAATCCATACGTCGTATAAACATGCACATGATGCTTCAATCCTACATATCATAGCATACTTTCTATCATGAACATCTACACCACTATGCCATCATCGTTTTAGCATAAACATAGATAAAATCATGGCATCATAATTTAGCATGCACATAAATAAAATCATGGCATCATAATCTAGTATGAACATAAATAAAATCATGACATTATCATCTAGCATGAACATAAATAAAATCATGGCATTATCATCTAGCATGAACATAAATAAAAATCATGGCATTATCATCTAGCATGAACATAAATAAAATCATGGCATTATCATCTAGCATGAACATAAATAAAATCATGGCATTATCATCTAGCATGAACATAAATAAAATCATGGCATTATCATCTAGCATGAACATAATAAAAATCATTTGCATAAACATACTTTGCATAAGCATACTTATCATAACCATAATGCATAACATGGATGGATGCATGAGCAAATGCATATACCATAGGGATGCTTAGTTTGAAATCATATCTTTTTTTATTACTTAAACATAATCATAACATTCATTGGGGTCCCCGGCTTGTACCACATACATACATCATAAGCGCGCATCCCTGAGTAAATACGAGGTAGCGAGCCCCGACCTACTAGGGTAAGGACAGCATAGTCGGTAGTCCCAGAACCGGGGCGTTCTTAAGGTGCCCATCCCTGTTGCACAGCTTCGGTAGTGCCAGAACCGTGGACAGCATAGTCGGTAGTCCAGAACCGGGGCGTTCTTAAGGTGCCCATCCCTTGGACCCATACTTCGGTCCGGTAAAGCCCATTCATAAAGTAAAATACTTTACATGCTTCATCATTCATAAAACATGGCATGCATCTTCATTCATAAAACATGGCATGCATCTTCATTCATAAAACATAGCATGCACTTTCATTCATAAACAAAACATGCATACATATCATTCATAAATCATGGCATACATTCATATTATTCATAAATCATGGCATGCATACATATCATTCATAAATCATTGCATACCTACATAATTAGCATCTTAATTCATAAAAACATGCATGGTCATAGTACATGGAAAAACATGCCTAGGTCCTTTCATACATGATATATTTCCTTGGGTTCATGGCACATGTCTAAACATTTATGAATCATCATCACAAGTGACCTAACATATAATTCATGACACATAAGCTAGGGTTTCAATTGGCATAAACATTCTTCCAACATACTTAAACATCTATATACATCATAGTACCCTACAAACATGCATCCTTGTGGTCTTAACCCAACCCAAACCCTAAATCTTGGGAGTTGGCCGAAAGTTCCATGGCATGAAACTCCACCATTCAATCAATAGGAAGGGTTCCATAAGTAAAAGAACACTCATACATTACATACAAGGCCATAGGGAGCCATTAAACCCCATGATTGGAGTAAATCCTAAACCCTAGCCCTACCTTGGGACCTTGGCCGAAACCCTAATGGGTCACCATCACATGAATAAATTCATAAAGTTACAAATTTACATCCTATAACTTACATATACTTCCATAAGAAAACATTTGAACCCTTGCTTGGAGTTAACCCTAACCCCTTGCCCTAAAACCCATCTTGGCCGAAAGTTACTAGGGCCTTAAATCATGTAAAAACTTTCACATAACCCCTATTAACATCTCTTACCACATAAGAAAACATAAGGAACAATATTAAAGAGTTGGATCCAAACCAAACCATAGAAACCTATGGTGGCCGAAACCCTTGGTAGCCCTAACTTTGGTGTTTCTTCATATATGGTTCAAACAATTTCTTGTATCATGAAAATAACTCAAAAACCATTATACCACAGGTGAGGGAGTCTTACCTTAGATTAGTTTGATTTTAGACCTTAGATTTGGGAGAAGGATGAAGACCTTGTTGCCTTCTAGCCACCTCTAGCCCTTATACCCTTGAACAATAACCTTGGATCTTGAAGGAGAGGACTCTTGTGAACTTTTTCCAAGGGAAAACTCCTCCTATGGGGTTCGGCTAGAATGAAGGAGGAGGAGGGAGAAGGGTGACTTGGTGGAAGAAGAGAAGTAACCCCCATGCCCTCTCTTTATATCACTTTAATGAGGCAAATGAAGAGTCATGGTGTCTCTTCCTCTTCATGACTCTTCATATTCCCCTAAGCCTTAACCAAAATCCACTTCATCCTCTACTAGCACTCCCTTGCTAGGTGAATTGGTTAGAGCATGCATGGTTGTACAAGAGGTCTAAGGTTCAATCCTTGGTGCATGCACTAATTTTCCATTTTGTTTTTATTTTATTTTCCATTATTTCCGAAAATTCCTCTAAAATTCACCCATAATCATGCTAATATTCCCAATTACAATCCATGTATACTTATATTAAATTTTGCCCAAAATCTACCAATAACCATGGTACTAAAAAGCCCATATAAGGACCATTAGTACTTAGTTTCTCAATTTAAATGAGAAAATCATGGATTTCTAGGCTAAGGTTCGTACTAATATCTCTAGTTCCCTCGGAAAATTATCTAGACATGATCAATATTTTAAAGAAAATATTAAGAGAATTTTCCGGGTCGTTACAGGAAATTTCCTGATCGGTCAGCTGACCGATCAGATACACGCCTGATCGGACTGATGACCAATCAGGTGCTATCTGGATTGGTCCAGGTCCGATCTGTGTCTGAAACGCGAATTGAAACTTTACTGAAACAATGCAGATTTGATTACAGAACGAAATCTACAATCTATAGGCACCAGTTCAAGTTCTTCACCGAGATTTCTCCTTGTCGTCACGCAAAGATCGAGCTCGGAACCCCCTTGCTCAAGAATTGATCAGAACTCAGCTGCAGAGATGGAATCACGTAGCTTGCGATGGAATCTGAACTCCTTCTGATCCTCTCTTGTGCGATGGTTTGGATGGCGAGTGGTAGCTCAGAGAACCTCGAACCAGCTCAGAGAACCCCTCTGATTTGGCCCGATTGATAAAGAAATGGAATCGAATGAAGGATGGTCGGATGGAGCTCGCTCACGGTGAAACCCTCGCCGGAGCTTTCAGATACGAAGGGATTGCGATCCTTCCATGGAAACTGAGCTTGATGAATCGAAAACTGGAAACAACTTGATCTGGTGGTCACCTCCGTTCGGAAATTGAAGAACACGAAGAACATAACGAAACCGAAGACGCGATCTGGCGACGACGATGAAGCACGGAGAAAATTTGGATTTAAATTTCCACTTGAAAACATGAACGGTTGTGATTGTTCTGATCCAATCCAACGGTCTGATCAAGTCAGATCGAACCCAAACTTCCCAGATCTTGATCAAGGGCTCTGATCTACTTGTCCTTAACTCGAATCACTCAGATCTGAAGCGGATGGCTCAGATCTTCTCTTCTCTAGCTTGGACGGTCTAGATCCTCTAGTGCTTGATCCAACGGCTGAATCAACTTTGATCTGGCCCAAACTTTCAGGTCTTGATCCAAGAACTTGATTAAGTCTATCTTGAGCTTGGATCGACCAGAAGTTGACGGATGACTTAGATCTAACCGTTCTCTTGAATGGACGACCCATGTTAATCCAATGCTTAATCCCTTTGATCCGGATCCAATTCTGACCGAAGTTTGACCCAATATGATCCAGGTCCATGGTCATTTGAAACGTATAAAATGATATTAAATTTTAGTGCCAAAACATCTTAAGTATAGAAAGAATTAAATCTTAAGCTAAAATGGAGACAATCTATGAAACCTAATACAAATGCAAACTTAAGCTTATGAAAGTGGATCAAAACATGGATTTGAGGGCCTACTTTAATCAACAAAATGAAAGTTATCAGTTACGCTCTCTCAACTCTAGACACATTGTTTACTTCTCGCTACCTTTACTCCTCGGACGGACACTGACTTGAGCGTCGGAGTGGACTTCGCCGGACCTCTGTCGGCGCGTCCCCTAACGCTCGTGTTAACTTTGCAGGACCCTAAGTTCCTCCCTGCCGCAGCAACTTCTACAGGGGCAGAACTCTAGTGTCTGGCCATCGCTGTCGACTCTTTCCGGATCAAATTTGGCATCGTCTATGGGAACTAGCAAAGCACCTGAAGGAGCACCGATGGCAGGATCGGAAGAACAACCCCTTGCCCTCACAAGATAGAAACTTGACCGTCTAATGGCTAACGCCATCAAAGAAGCACTGTAGCAACACCAAGTCGAACAGGTTGTCCCGCGACAAGGGGATCCGGCGAGGGAGGAGATTCCCAGAGTCTCTGTCTCGCATTCACGGAGATCCGTTACCCCCGCGGGGCTACAGGAAGGAGCAACCCCGAGCCCCCAGAGAGAATCTCCCGGAGACTTGGAGAAGGCCCACTCGGTGGCCTCCAGCGTCCAAAGGCACGAAGAAGGACAGGGGAAGAGTGATGAATCCAAAACCTCTCATAAGGTCCCCTCTACACCCTTCTCGTCCGACATTGTCGAAGACCCCATGACCAAACAGTTCCGGGGGCCGAGGATCCCTGATTATGATGGTAAGACGGACCTAGAGGGTCACATCTGTAAATTCGAGAATGCGGCACTCCTGCACCAGTATACTAACGGTGTGAAGTGTCGTGTGTTTTTGAACACCCTGTCTGGAACAGCTCAGCGGTGGTACCAGAGGTTGCCACAAGGTTCTATCAACTCCTTCATGGAGTTCAAGACAGTCTTCCTCCACCATTTCACGAGCAGCCGTCGCTACCAGAAGACGACACTTAACCTGTTTGCCCTTAAGTAGAAGTCTAAGGAACCGCTCAAGGAGTACATCCAGAGGTTCAACCGGGTGGCGCAGGACGTGCCTAGTGCAACATCAAAGATACTCGTCAGTGTCTGTACCCAAGGGCTCGCTGAAGGGGACTTCTTCCGATCCTTGGTAAGGAAGCCCCCTGCCAGTTTCGATGATTTGCTGGGACGCTCTGTCAAGCATGTCAATGTGGAAGAAGTACAGTACGCCCCGCGCAAAGACCCTGTCGGAGCCTCTCCTCCGGCGGTTCCCCGATCAGACAGGAGGGAGCCCTCAGCCCTGGCCTGGGGAAAGGAACCTCACCCTGGGAAGGACCATTGGGCTGGTAGGCGCCGGATGGTGGAGACGGTGGACACCGAGCTGCTAGAGACGTCACCAAGGTACTGTGGTTACCATGGCAGCTCAACACATTCCACTGAAGAGTGTCACGCCTTGAAGAAGAAGTTCAGCAAGGAGGTAGACATCAAACCTCGAAGAAAGTGGAATAAGTCAGGGTACCGCAGAAGGTCTCCCAGGCGAAGTTTCTCTCATCGGCGACAGCATGTCGGGGGAAACGAGGCCCGACCTCAGTCTCGATCACGATCGCGGGGTAGGAGTCGGGGGCCTACACCCCGAAGATCTCTCTCCTTGGAGACAGACCCCCAGAAGGGCAAGGCTCCCATGCGGGGTCCGTGATAAGCACCATTTTATTGATTATTTTAATTGCTAAAATCCATGTTTGACCCATGTTTTTATTGCTTAATTATGATTTTACCCTAGGTTTTGGAACTTTATCTTATTTTGTACTTAATTGCAAAATTACATAATTTTTGGATTATTTGGCCACTAATTTTCTGATATATTTTTGTAGGCATGAAAGGATCCTGGACCTAGGGCATATTGGGTCAAACTTGAGTCGGATGTGAACTGGATCGAATTATCAAGCTTACAATTAATCCGGGCCGTCCGATTCAAGAGCGGCTAGATCTGAGCCATCCGGGACGATCTGAAGCAATCCGAGCTAGGGTTAGAGTTGATCAAGCTCTATGATCAAGATCTGAAGGTTTCATTCCAATCAGAGCTCAATCAACCGTTGGATCAAGCAAGGAGGGCTCTAGAGCGTCCATTCACAGATAGAGTTGATCTGGACCATCCGTTGCATATCTGGAGGATCCGAGCTACCACAAGGCAGATCCTGACCCCAGATCATCATCATAAAAGTTTGGCTCCAATCAGAGCAAGATCAGCCGTTGGATCTCCTCAAATCAATCACAGCCGTCCGTTGACAACTATTTAATCAAAACACAGCAGCTTCTCTTCCTCGTCGCGTTTCCTCGCCGTCTTCTTCGTTCTTCGTTTTCTCTTCACTGTTTAGCTAGATTTCTTCCATTCAAGGGGCGCGACCCCTTAATTCTTCATCTGGATCAAGGTTTGGGTCGCTGGAGGATAATTTGGTTGGAAATTTCAGCTCAAATTCGCACCGGACAGAGCTTGTTGAGGGTTTCGCAATCTCTGTGGTCCGAGCACTGAGATCTTAGCCACAATCCATTTCCGATGATCTGAGGCACTTGTAGGGGTTCTCAGGTGACCTCAGATCGTTTCCAAATCACCATCGCAGCTCAACAACTGAGATCGAAGCTTTCGGATTGGAAATTTCCCCAACTGTGCAGTTTGAGCAGAGTTTACCAAGCGGAGCTGTTTTCCAGCGAATTGCTGAGCTTAGGGGTTCGAGGCCAGCCTTTGCGTGACGAACAAAGAAACCTTGAGCTAGGGAAGGATTGAGGAGTAGTTTTATTGGTTAATTTTAGTTCTTTATGTTGTAATTTCGTTTCTGTAGTTAAGTTCTGTTTCTGTAATTTCTGTTCTTGGTTTCAGATTGGCTAGTTTCGCTTACTTGAATATTTCTGTTTAAATTAGTTTCGATTCTGCAAAGTAAGTAGATTTATTGGTTTGTTAGTGAACAATTGAGTTAATTTTCGTTTACTTCGCATAGTTAAATTTCTGCAGTTTTCTAAATCTGTGCGTGCCAACTATTTCAGCGTGCCAAGATTAGTTTCTGATTTTTACAACTTATTCCAATTCAATTCTTGCTTAGCTTAATTCCCTGTAATTTAAGCTCGCATTTAGTTTGTTAATGCATTAAATCTGTTTTGGTTTTCCTTTCAGTTCGTATTCTGAAACTTTTGATCAGCTTGAGCAAATTCTGCATATCAAACCCCATTTCTGAAGTTTAAATCTTATTTTGGCAAGTAATTGGTAGACAGGATTTGATTTGTGTGTTAGTAAATCTGAGTTCTTCTAGACCTGTTCCCAAACGTTCATTTTGTGCAGTAGGTATGAGTTTGATTGCTGTCTCTGCACTAAAATTTGTCTGAATCGTTCTGCCCTGGACGTTTCTGCATCAAGTTCAGCTTGTGTATCAGCTTAGTTCAGCATGTTCAGTTTGTCATTTCTGAAACTTGTGCCAAAAGAAACCATTAGCTTCTCCTAAGCTTTCCTAATATTTCTGCAGTTGTTCTAATTTACATGTTCATCATTTCTGAATACAGCTTTTAGAATCCTGCATGAATTTTCAAATTCGTATCTTCATTCAATCATTTCTGACGTGGACATTTCCATTTCTGCAATCACCAGCTGATCACTTCTGAGTGCTGTTTCGAACAATGGATTTCAGTCGATTTGGACGGTTTTTCATCTAAGATTTCTTGTGTTCAGTTTGTTCTGAGTTTGTTTCCTGATGTTAACCAAACATTGTGAGTACTTATGTGTTTGAAATCTGCCTCCTTCACAGTCAGTCGGCTTATGAATTTTAACCCTTAGTTCAGCAAATTGTTTGCAATTCTGAAACTCATTTCAGTGAGCTTAGACATGGGGAGAACTATTGCAATTTGAAATTAATCTTTCCTGTGTTTAAAATCAACTGTTGGCACATGGATCCCTTATCCCTTGAGCATCAATTTTGCTAAATTCTGCATGATTAGAATCAACAACAGATTTGTATAAGGGGGAAACTCATCTTTCAGTGTTTGGGTTGTGCTCGAAATCAGTTTCATTTGCCTTTGACTTGTTTCCGAATTGGAATCTTATTTTGGCAAATAAGCTTTCTCTTTGCGTATCAAGTGTTGGTTGCATGCATTTTGTATCAAGTGGATGATTCGGTCTGAATGTTGTAGATCCTGAAGCTCAATCTAATTTGTAGTGACATTTTACAATTGAGATCAGATTTGTTTGTTTTCAAAATTGCTTTAGTGCCTTGATTGAATTTTCCATTGATTGAGTTAACCATTGTTACCACTTGATGAGTTTCATAGTAAGCTATCCTTTTGGTTGATCCTTTGCATCATGTTTTCCATTTCGAATTGAACCCAAAAAACCCAAATCTTTATTTGAAACCCGAAATTCACAAACGACACCTAAATACAAGCGCGAATCGAACAACGTCAACTAGCCCCGAGAAAAATACGACCTGTGGCCCCTATATTACATTTTCATACTTTTGATTGTAAAAGGGTTTCCAGCTTTCATTGATATTTAAATTTGATGAGCCCATACATTTCGTGACAAATTAATCTAGTATATTTGGGCTTGTCAAATTTTTGGCGCCGTTGCCGGGGAAGCAACTAGTTGATTTGTTTGATTTTTGCTTGTGTATTTTTAGACATATCATTGGGTTCTATTTTATTGTGCTTTATTTTTCACATACGGGTACTGTCATTTTTCTTGTTTGTTTTGTGACAGGGCTGCAAATTCAAAATGGGGTCAACAAAGATAGACGAGGCATTGGAGGAGTTAAGAAATGTGTTAAAGGAGTTGGACTACCAACAAAAACGGAAAGCTCAGTTATCTACTTACCAGAGGCCGATTCAGCCTACATTTCAGCCACCTCAACAACCACTTCAGCCACTCCAAGAATTCCAGCAGCCATATTTTGATTTCCAACAGCCCCATTTGAATTTTTAGCACCCGAATGATCAATTTCAGCAGCCTTATCCTAATTTTCAGCAACCAAACTTTCAGTTTCAGCCACCATTTCAACAATTCGAGCCACCACAGCAAGATTTCCAACAATTTCAGCCAAATTCCAGCAATTTCCAGAATTTACAGAATTTTCAGAACGGGCAGCCAATTTTCCAGAATTTTCAGCCCAGTTTTCAGCAATTTCAGCCCAATTTTCAGCAACCATTTCAGCATTTGAACCTCAATTCCAGCAATACAATCAAGGGCAGCAAAATTTTCAATCATTCCCAGTTTTTCCAGCGCAAAACCAACAAAATTTCAGCCTACACAGCCCTTGAACCAGTTTTCACAGCCCTACAATCAAGGGTTTCAAGGGCAGAATTTTCAGCCTTCGCCACCTAATTTTCCAGCTCAAAATCAAAACTTTCAGGGCTACATTTCCCAGCAAAATTTTCCAACATATCAGCCCTCTAATCAGTCCTTTAATCAGCCCCAACAGCATGGTTTTCAAGGATCACAGCAAGCTCAAAATTTTCAGCCTACTTCATCCTTTCAAAATCAGTCAAGGAGCTATGCTAACCAAGGAGGCTTTGAGAATCTTAATGAGAATGAGGCACAACAACAAAGAATGGAGGAAATTTATCAACTAGTTGTACAATATCATCAAAGGCAGCAAAGGCTTCAAGACATCGAAAAAGGCGTTGGACAAATTTCTAGTCAAATGAATCAGATACAAGTTCAAGGTGACCCTAGTGCAAGGCCAAATCTTTCTTTAATGGATCTTGCAATTTTAGAAGAAGAAGAAGAAGAATATATTAAAGTCTGGGCACCTACAGCATGCATCCCTCCGGAGACTCCTATTCAAAATCCAATTTTAAATGTTTCAGCTCAAGAAGAAGAAACTGAAGCTCCACAGGACCATTCTAGACTTTTATTTTCTGATGATAGCATTATTGATGGTCCTAATTTTTCTGACACTGTCGTTGCAGATATTACAGGAGAAGCATGCAGAAGAGATGATTCCATAGGTGTAGGGGATTGCACTAAGCCCCAGGGACCACCACAAGACTCAGAGAATGAACCAGAAAGTGTAGGGACTTGCATGGTGGAAGCAAGCACCCAAGGATCACCAGTTGATTGTCCACCAGAGCCTGAGGCTGAAGAGGAGCATGAACATGACCAGGAGGAGACCTCAGATACATCTACTATTATAGAACCTCCAGGTATTATCCAGCACGCTCAGGTAAGTATTTCTCCTCTTTGTTCAGAAAAATGCAGCGAGGTACCTAGTGCTGATTTTATTGATTCGGATGAGTTTATTGATATACCTTGTGTAGAAAGTGTTTTTGAAAATCCAATAGAGGTACCAAACATTGAAAACATTGATCATACTGCATTACTTGATACATCTCTTGTTGATATGAATAGCGAAATAATTTTAGAGGCACCCATAATTGATGTAGTTTGTTTTGATGAATCTTTAGATACATCTTTTGTGGATATGTCTAGTGAAATTTTTTTAGAAGTGCCTGAAATTGATGTTATTTATTTTGATGAATCTCTTGCTATTTCATATGCTGAAAATGAATGTGAAAGACTTTTGGAGATACCTGATATTGATTTGATTGGCTGTGACACATTGCTTGATACACACTGGATGGAAAATGATTGTGAAATTTCTATTGATGAGCCTGAAATTGATTTCTTTATTTGTGATGAGCTCCTGGATGCAAATTTTGTTGAAAATGATTTTGAAAATTTTATTGAGGCACCACAAATTGATTTAATTGGACATGATGCAGATTTGGATTTATTTCATGCAGAGACTGAACTTATATCATTTCTTGCTGACCCTGAACGCTTGAGAGAGGTATTACATGTTTTTGCAGGGTCCAGAAGACTTCAGGAGTGGGTGCTCCAACTGAACAGACTTCAGCCTCCTGGAAGGACTTCTGAAAGGCATAAAGAAGGAGGAGATGATTTTGCTTTAATTCGAAGAACTCCATTCCTTCAGTGGATTTTAAACCTGAATCGCCTTAGGCCACCAGAGAAATTTTTTGCAAAGTTCAAGTGTGGGGGAGCCCGAATTCACTCAGCTACCCAGACTCCTCCACTACCACGGTGGAGGCTACTTTTGGATCGACTCCGTCCACCAGAATAAAGGGGAGTTTGATTTTTCTTGTATTTTTCTTTTATTTCATTTTCATTTTCATGCTTCCTAGAATTAGAATTTTCCTTTGATCTGAGTCATTGTAAATACCATGTCTTTTCTTTTAGCACTTTTGCATGAGTAGAAATAAAAGTATCCCTTTAGGTTATCTTCATGTCATGTTAGAGTCTTTTGGAAAATAATTAAATTTGGTTGTCAAAACTTAGGGTTTGAGCTAATGGATGAAATCTTGGATGCTTGAGTACTACTTGGTTTTAGATTCTTAATTGAGACTTGGGATGAATTATTTTTACCTAGTGAGAATTAGCCTTATTTTTGTGACACACCTATGTTATTGTGCTCTAGAACTTGCTTAGGTTCTTTCAAAATCATATTTCAATGATTGGATCACATCTATAGAGGCTAATCCATTTGTTTTCCTTTTCACATCATTTTTAGCAATAATCATGTTTATCCTATTTGTCCTTACTTATTTCCTTCTCTTACCTTTCACTTTTCTTTGGACTTGTGTTTGACATGTTTCTAATGCTATTTTGCCCGAGACGGACAAAGATTTAAGTGTGGGGGAGTGACTATTGTTTGGAAAGATTGGGTATCAATGAGGCATCTCATATCAAGGAAATTTTTTTTTATGTGCCAAGTTCAATTCGGTGGATGAAGAAGAATTTGTGTACCAAGGTCTAGTGGCACGCACCATCCAATTGAAGCCAAGTTCCGGAAGAAGTCAAGAAATAAATTGGAGATCTAAGCAATGTTGTGCCAAGATGAATTGAATTCGGCTGAAAGAAAAAAAAAACAGAAAAATAAACACAACAAACAACAAATCTGGCCATTGAAGGAATATACTTTTTTGGAAAGCATGTTTTGGTCGGAATGCTTGGATGTGCAGCTGCTCTTTGCTTAGAAATCAACCACATCTTGCTAATTGTTTGTGGAGCTGGACAGATCTGAAAACAACAGAAAAACATATGTGCCAAGTATAAATGCAGAAATCTGGGCAGAAATTGGTGCATTGCAGGAAATCTGTGCTATTGCTGATGTTGGAATCCGATCTACTGATATGGAATGGAATGGAATGAATTTGCAGCTGAAATCTGTATCAGATTTTGTCAAACAGAAATTGCAGATCAGTAGTTAGCTAGCCTGATGACAGAAAGAAAATCTGTGCAGATTTAGTTATGGGAGTGCAGCTGGACTAGTGTGAGCTGATATCGAGTTTGTTGCAAAGGATTGATGAGCAGAATTAATCAAAGCCACCCGACAGCTATCAGAGATTGTGGAGAGCATTTAAAATGAGGATGCAAGCTGAGATAACAGTAGACAAAAGAAAAAAAAAATCAGATGGAATGATAGGGAGGCAGAATTGTATCAACTTGAGATGAATCTGGGTTTTCTAAGGCTGTGGATCTGAGAAATAAGTACATAATGGTATCAGAGATTGTTAAGAACATCAATTGTTGATCATAAGAAGGTGGCTGATTGGATCTAACTGCTGTAAAACAGAAACCTGCAGTGCAGTGAGTTCAGCAGTGAGTCCAAAGTGAAGACTTTAAACTCTCCACTTATAGTTAATGCTAAATGCTGTTAAGAAATTCGAGAAATGCAAGAATAGAAGTGGCAGCTGACCATAAAAGCAGAGAAAGAAAAGAAGATAGAAAAATGAAAGGAGAAGAAAAATGGCACATACATTTGAAGTTTCGGCACCTTGAATTCATTGGAGTTTTCTCATCCAAATTGCAGCCTTGTATCAATTCATTCTGAGCTCCACTAGAGAGAAAGAAAAAGAAAAAGATTTGATGAAAGAAGAAGAGAAAAGAGCAAGTGGCACACAAAAGGAAAACTTGGCACATTGAAACCAAGGAAGGGTTTTTCATCCAAATCAAAGGAATTTATTTAAGTTTCACTCCACCACATTTCGCATATCAATAGAGGACTATCAAGATGGGGCAAAGCACATTGGAAATATTTTTGAGCAACCAAGTCTCCCACTCCATCAAATTTTCCATTTTCTTGTTTTTATTCCATTTCTTACCATTTTTCCATGTTTCCATTTGTTTTGTAGAGGTTGATCCTATTCATGATTAATGGTAGAGATTAGACAATAAGCAAGCCTATGGTAGTGCAAGAAGCATGTGTGTATGAGTGAGCTCCAATTCCATCATCAACTTAGAATTTAAGGAGAGAGCCACCAAAACGTCCCTTGAAAGGCTAGTGATTGAAATTCATCTCAATGACTCATGATGGATGAAAAGGCTAAGTTGTTGATTTAAGGACAAGATACTAATCCATAGAGCTTAGATTTATGAGAATTGACAACCTTAGGTAATTTCTTTTCTTTTGCTTCTAATTATGCTTAAGAGACCCTAAGGGATACATATTTAGTTGTTTCGCGAGACGCTCAAGGTTAAGTGTGGGGAAGTTGATAAGTACCAGTTTTATGATTATTTTAATTGCTAAAATCCATGTTTGATCCATGTTTTTATTTCTTAATTATGATTTTACCCTAGGTTTTAGAACTTATCTTTATTTTGGACTTAATTGCAAAATTACATATTTTTTTGGATTATTTGGCCACTAATTTTCTGATATATTTTTGTAGGCATGAAAGGATCCTGGACCTAGGGCATATTGGGTCAAACTTGAGTTGGATGTGAACCGGATCGAATTATCAAGCCTACAATTAATCCGGGCCGTCCGATTCAAGAGCGGCTAGATCTGAGCCATCCGGGACGATCTGAAGCAATCCGAGCTAGGGTTAGGGTTGATCAAGATCTGAAGGTTTCATCCCAATCAGAGCTAAATCAACCGTTGGATCAAGCAAGGAGGGCTCTAGAGCGTCCATTCACAGATAGAGTTGATCTGGACCATCTGTTGCACATCTGGAGGATCCGAGCTACCACAAGGCAGATCCTGACCCCAGATCATCATCATAAAAGTTTGGCTCCAATCAGACCAAGATCTACCGTTGGATCTCCTCCGATTAATCTTAGCCGTCCATTTGTTTCTATTTAATCAGAAACGCAGCCACATTTCCGCTCGTCGCGTTTCCTCGCCGTCTTCTTCGTTCTTCGTTTTCTCTTCACTGTTTAGCTAGATTTCTTCCATTCAAGGGGCGCGACCCCTTAATTCTTCATCTGGATCATGGTTTGGGTCGCTGGAGGATAATTTGGTTGGAAATTTCAGCTCAAATTCGCACCGGACAGAGCTTGTTGAGGGTTTCGCAATCTCTGTGGTCCGAGCACTGAGATCTTAGCCACAATCCATTTCCGATGATCTGAGGCACTTGTAGGGGTTCTCAGGTGACCTCAGATCGTTTCCAAATCACCATCGCAGCTCAACAACTGAGATCGAAGCTTTCGGATTGGAAATTTCCCCAACTGTGCAGTTTGAGCAGAGTTTACCAAGCGGAGCTGTTTTCCAGCGAATTGCTGAGCTTAGGGGTTCGAGGCCAGCCTTTGCGTGACGAACAAAGAAACCTTGAGCTAGGGAAGGATTGAGGAGTAGTTTTATTGGTTAATTTTAGTTCTTTATGTTGTAATTTCATTTCTGTAGTTAAGTTCTGTTTCTGTAATTTCTGTTCTTGGTTTCAGATTGGCTAGTTTCGCTTACTTGAATATTTCTGTTTAAATTAGTTTCGATTCTGCAAAGTAAGTAGATTTATTGGTTTGTTAGTGAACAATTGAGTTAATTTTCGTTTACTTCGCATAGTTAAATTTCTGCAGTTTTCTAAATCTGTGCGTGCCAACTATTTCAGCGTGCCAAGATTAGTTTCTGATTTTTACAGCTTATTCCAATTCAATTCTTGCTTAGCTTAATTCCCTGTAATTTAAGCTCGCATTTAGTTTGTTAATGCATTAAATCTGTTTTGGTTTTCCTTTCAGTTCGTATTCTGAAACTTTTGATCAGCTTGAGCAAATTCTGCATATCAAACCCCATTTCTGAAGTTTAAATCTTATTTTGGCAAGTAATTGGTAGACAGGATTTGATTTGTGTGTTAGTAAATCTGAGTTCTTCTAGACCTGTTCCCAAACGTTCATTTTGTGCAGTAGGTATGAGTTTGATTGCTGTCTCTGCACTAAAATTTGTCTGAATCGTTCTGCCCTGGACGTTTCTGCATCAAGTTCAGCTTGTGTATCAGCTTAGTTCAGCATGTTCAGTTTGTCATTTCTGAAACTTGTGCCAAAAGAAACCATTAGCTTCTCCTAAGCTTTCCTAATATTTCTGCAGTTGTTCTAATTTACATGTTCATCATTTCTGAATACAGCTTTTAGAATCCTGCATGAATTTTCAAATTCGTATCTTCATTCAATCATTTCTGACGTGGACATTTCCATTTCTGCAATCACCAGCTGATCACTTCTGAGTGCTGTTTCGAGCAATGGATTTCAGTCGATTTGGACGGTTTTTCATCTAAGATTTCTTGTGTTCAGTTTGTTCTGAGTTTGTTTCCTGATGTTAACCAAACATTGTGAGTACTTATGTGTTTGAAATCTGCCTCCTTCACAGTCAGTCGGCTTATGAATTTTAACCCTTAGTTCAGCAAATTGTTTGCAATTCTGAAACTCATTTCAGTGAGCTTAGACATGGGGAGAACTATTGCAATTTGAAATTAATCTTTCCTGTGTTTAAAATCAACTGTTGGCACATGGATCCCTTATCCCTTGAGCATCAATTTTGCTAAATTCTGCATGATTAGAATCAACAACAGATTTGTATAAGGGGGAAACTCATCTTTCAGTGTTTGGGTTGTGCTCGAAATCAGTTTCATTTGCCTTTGACTTGTTTCCGAATTGGAATCTTATTTTGGCAAATAAGCTTTCTCTTTGCGTATCAAGTGTTGGTTGCATGCATTTTGTATCAAGTGGATGATTCGGTCTGAATGTTGTAGATCCTGAAGCTCAATCTAATTTGTAGCGACATTTTACAATTGAGATCAGATTTGTTTGTTTTCAAAATTGCTTTAGTGCCTTGATTGAATTTTCCATTGATTGAGTTAACCATTGTTACCACTTGTTGAGTTTCATAGTAAGCTATCCTTTTGGTTGATCCTTTGCATCATGTTTTCCATTTCGAATTGAACCCAAAAAAAAAAACCCAAATCTTTATTTGAAACCCGAAATTCACAAACGACACCTAAATACAAGCGCGAATCGAACAACGTCAACTAGCCCCGAGAAAAATACGACCTGTGGCCCCTATATTACATTTTCATACTTTTGATTGTAAAAGGGTTTCCAGCTTTCATTGATATTTAAATTTGATGAGCCCATACATTTCGTGACAAATTAATCTAGTATATTTGGGCTTGTCAAGGACCAATAATACTTAACTTTGAACCCTTTGCCAATATCAAAACAAGGTTCGATATGGTGCTTTCAGCACCAACAATCTCCCCCTTTTTGATTTATGACAACACAATTCAAAGTTAAGTAAACATTATAACCTTTAAGAAAAGAAGGTAAAAACTAATAAATTTTAGCAGTAAAGTTTACAATTTGAGCAGAGTAAAGTTTAAAACCAATGTAGTTTTGAACCGTAAATTTTTTTTTATTTCTCATACTTCCCCTGCAACCCTGAATGATTGTGTTATAAAACACTTAACTTTGACCTTTCCTCCCCCTTTGACATATATCAAAAAGAATATTCATGGGTGAACACAATATCTAATAGGGAGTTTTGAGTTTTTCCAATGATATGCATTTTTTGTAAAACTTCTAAGTTATTGACATAGTGTTTTTCAAAAATAGAGTAAAAGCCTTTGCACCAAAAATACTTTTTACACTTAGACAATTTTTCATTTTGAAAAGTTTTGCAAGCTTAAATTTTGTTAAACAACTTTTACTTACAAGGCATTGCAACAAGAATTTTACCAAAAAAAATTATTTAGGCAAAATTTTGAAGCCAAATTTCCCTTAAAATAGTTTCAACTTTGAGAATTAGGAAAAAATTTGTTTACTAAAAAAATTTTGCACACTTAGAAGAATTTATTTGGAAACAAATTGTGCATTTTGAAAAACAAAATCTTTAAGAAATTTCTAGACAAGTTTTTCACCAAAAAAACTTTACTTAGAAACATTTGCCAAAATTTTCAAAAAGTTTTTGCTTAGACAAATTTTGTTTACTAAGGAAAATTTTACTTAGGAAAAAACATGTACTTAAAAAAATTTGAAACACTTAGACATACTTAGAAAATTTTGAAGCACTTGAAGTATTTTGACAGTACTTTGAAATTTTAACAGCACTTAGCCCTTAGAAATTTTTACTTTACTTTTTGAAAAAGAGATAAAAATTTAAATATATATATATTTTTTAAAAAAAAATTCCTTTCTCTCTTTCTTTCTCTCCCCCTTAATGTGAAACTCTTCTCCTTATATTTTAGACCATTTCCAATTGCAAAGCTGAAACATTGCACAAAGCTCCCTCATGATTTGAAATTTTCTCTTTGAAGCTTTTCGAAAGAATACTTGAAAAGAGTTCTATGTATAAACATACTCATAAGTTCAGTTAGAAATGATATTTTGAAACAAAATTTTCTGGGTATCACAAAAAAGATTCAAAGTTAGAAAAACCTTAGGTTAAAGTGAAAATATTTTTGTGAGCTTCTAAGATAAACTTTCTTTGAAAAAGGGAAAAAAGTTAAAGGAAGAATTTAATTTTCACTTTTTCTACTCTCCCCCTTGGCCATATATAAATAAAGAACTTTTGAAAAATACATTTTGAAATAAATTTAAAATTTGTGTAACAGAGCTGATGAGTCTTGAAAATATAAAAATTTGAGCGAAAAAATAATGTCAAGAATTATGATAATTTCTAAGTAACAAAATTTTGAAAGAATGAAGAATTGATGCTCAAAAACAGAATTGGAGTCAAGTGTATATTCTTATTGAGTCCATGCATGATAAGCAAAAAACTATTTAATCAATAAGTTTACTTGTTTTGAATATTTTGAAAAATGCAAATACTTTAGAAAAATGCAAGTACTTTTGAACAATATTATGCTTTTTTTTTGAAAAAATATTAGTACTATTGAAATATTGTCTTTAAAACATAATATTTTGCTTGACTTGGTTTCTTTTCCAGTCTGACACAATCTTAGGAAACCTTGTTAACTACAAAGGCATTTCCCTAAGTGTCCTGGAAGTTCTCCAAACTCAAGAAAATATTATTTCAAAAGGTATTTCAAAAATGATTTTATAAGCCACAAAAACATTTTGAAGAATAGAATAATGGTATTTTTAAAGGTAAATTACTTGTATTTTCAAAAGAATTTTGAAAACTAGTGTATTAAAACATATTATTTTAAAATGTTCAATAATTCTTTTAATTTAACCTCCTCCTAAACTTGACACAGTCCTTGAAAGCTTGTTGACTACAAGTATCCTTCCTCTGAGTCTTTAGGGTTCAGTTCAGATCAAAAGAATTATTTAATAATTTCAAAAATAATTGCTAAAGAAAATACTTGTTAGAAATAATTTCTTTTTGATTTAGTCTCCCCCTAAATTTGACACATCCTCGGAGTCCTTGTAGATCATTAAGTAGACCTCCTTTGTATCTTTAGGGTTTATCAGAATCAAGAGAATAGTTTTGAATAACGGTATGGAATGAAGATAATTTTTAAAGGATAAACCCCATTTTAAAAAAGCATTTTGAAATGATAATGGTTTTTAAAGCACAAGGTTTTTTTTTTTAAACATCTGATTTTTTTTTTAAACTTCCCCTGTATCTGACACCGTCCGACTCTATCTAAGTGCCTTAAGGGACTTCAGTGTTAACCAAGTTTAACTGATCAGTAATTAAGTTAATCAAGTCCTAGATCATAGTTTGATGAGTTCATTAAAGTGAATTTTGAAAGAAAATGTATGATTTTAAACACTAATGAACTAATGACATAAAAAAGCATGTTAACCAAAAATCATATTATAACATAAAAAAACAGCAAGATTAACTTTGACAAAGGTATCTAAGATTTAGTTAAAATTTGTATTAGATTCAAATTTATCAAATAGTAAATTGAATTTGATTTTCAATAATCGGCTTCCAGGTCTTGGCAAGGCACAAGGCCTTCTTTGGTCGTAGCCTTATTGGAGCAACAACCCTTTCCTCGACAAAGACTTTTACTGAAAATTCATCTTCAAGTTACTTCTTGAAAGATTTTGGTCTAACTAGTTTGGGTCTTCGATCGGAAGCTTCGGCTAGTTCCACCAGACTAAACAGACCAAGTAGGACATACTTGTCCTTATTAGAAGGGCTTCCCTAACGTACTATCATCTCACCTCCACCCAATACTATGTTGGTCAAATTTTAATTAAACCGTTTGTCCTTAAACTATCCAATTCTAAATTCAAGCAAAAAAAATTAAGTAAAATTATAATGAGGGGAAATTTTTGGATTTTCTAAGTTAGCAGGATTATTAATTAGTTTTTCTAGTATATCAATTTTAATTTTCAAAGTCTCATTTTCTTGTCCTAACATTTTGAAATTTGAATTTATTAGTATACATGATTTAATTAATTTACTTAGGCATGTGTCCATATCTAAATTTGACTAAGGGTGATTAAGTAAACTATCAGCATTCATGGTAAAGAGTGGATATTCATATAAATTAAAGTTACCCATCTTGGTAGGTTGTCATGAATCTTTGGCTCTTCTATCTGTGCATTCATCTTTGTAATGCCCAAACTCCAGGCACTTGAAGTATTGGATGCGACTTTTGTCCTTTCGTGCTTTTGGAACTGTTGGGACCGGGTGCATGTTGACAAGGATACGAGTTCGTAAATTTTAAATTTTTACGTGCAGCGGAAGAATTTGCATAAAATAATTTCCTAAATTATTTTAGCTTCGTATCTAGCATGCAACCTTATAGTGTGTTGACATAATCATAAAATAAAACTTTGCGGAAAAGTAAACTAATTTACATTATACCTCTCGTAACTCGAAGTAAGGGACGAGATCCAACCGTAGCGTCCCTTGGAAGCTTCGCCTCTATTCGCGTCCACGCCGAGTTCTCTTCGGGATGACTTCGCAAAGTCACGAGTTTTGTGCCGACGAGAACTACTAGATTCTCTATAAGCACAACAAGAAAGATCTAGAGAGGAAAGGGAAACTAACCACCAAGAAAACGGAATCGAATTCCGAGAAGAGAGGAGTCGCTATCCGCTTCTTCTTCTTCTTGTTCGGGTTCTCCTTCTTCTTGAAGCTCACGGCAACACCTTCTAATGGAGGATGAAGCTTCAAGGTGCACCGGCCCTAATTCACCAAGTGGGCGCCGGCCCTAATGGAGGAGAGGGGAGGGAGAAGAGAAGAGAGAGAGAGGGAGAGCTCTTCACAACTTGATTAGTTGATTGGGAATAAGGGCTTGCCTTTGGTTCCTTTATATAGTAGCAACTCCTTTGCTAAGTCTCCCTCTTAACGGAATTAACGGAATTAGTTATAAGAAATTTATCTTATAAATTCTCTTATTAATTATTCCGTTTAAGCCGAGTCTTATTATAACTAATTTATAATAAAACAAATTTTTCTTCTCTTTAAATTATGGAATAAATTTTATAAGAAATTTATAAACTTTCTTATTATGGAAAAATCAATTCTTAATTGATTTTATAAAATTAAAATAAACCAATTCATGGATTATTTTAACTTCCATAAAAAGAATAAATTTCTACAAATTTATTTATATAAATTTCTTTATACAAATTTATTTATCCATAATTTATAAAACAAATCACACTAGATTTATTTTATTAATTAAACCAAATAAATTGATTTAATTCCCTTTAATGGCCGGCCACCACAAGGAGGGTTAGCACCCTCTTTGGCCGGCCAAACCAACCCGAACCGGTCGCGAATTAAACTCATTTAATTCGCCCAATAAGCCTTCAAAAGACTTAGCCATTTTTAGCTTCCATTGCGCCTCTGATTAACTCAGATTCGACTTATTTCTCTTGATCGGAAAATCCAATTTTTAACTCATTTTAAATCCCTCGGATTACTCGTAGTGCGTGTGACTAAATAGGCTTTCGATTTATGTTGGCCGTCTATAATCAACTAATTATAGAACGATCATAAGTGGCACCTAGCAGTACATCATGATCCCCAATTAATCGAAAGATCAACGGTTTGACCTCAGAAGAAATTATTCTGAAACCCTTCAGCAGCTCTAATGAATCGTGCCCCATTCCCTTCACCACCTTATACCCACTTGGTTCAGGACACGGTCTATGGTGTCAGCCCCCACTAGGCTGACTACGTCACACCTAGCCCAAGTAGTGTCTTTCTCGTCCTTTGGATTTCTAATTACTCTCATGTATTTAAGAGACTCGCACTCTAAACATGATATACTCTGGCCAGAGGTTTTGAGTAACAATCCGACGATAGGCCTGGGTATACAACTCCTCGCAAGGAGTGGTGAATCCTTTGTAGGCTGTTCAAACATCTTCGGGCACTTCGGCTTATACGCAATCATCCTGGGTCCACACCTCCTTGGAGATGCTTGCTTAAGATGTTAAAGTATAAGTCTCCATGACCAAGATGACTTGAACACCGCAAGTCAAAGGAACATCGCACTTAAGTTGCAGCAAGAACTTCATTGACATATCTACATGTAGATTCCCATATGAAGTCTCACAGCTAGTCACTCCAATGAACTAGTTCCCTTAACTAGCATCCATGTTTATCTCCGGACATCCCAATGTCACCAGCCGGTGAGAATCAGCTGATTAGAGAATAACCCATGCTAGTCTCAACAGAATTGATAGTGTCCGTTTTTATCAATTCATCGACTAGGGATAATTTCAATACTTCACAATTGCACATGTAGAGATAATCACTAGTTGTGATCTCATCACAAATTCTCTTATGCTGTGAATTGTATTGCGGACATTCAGTAGATGAGTTTAAGATCCCAATCAAACACATAAAACATGTATACTCAAATAGTGAATCATCATTTATTAATATAAATGTTTACATCATAAGGCGATTGCCTTAGGACACTTCTCTCATATCACTAACAGGAACTGGTGCCTTTGTCGTCGTCGATGGTGTCGTTCATATCTTACGAGTAGGACACTTACTTTTGTAGTGCCCTCTCTCCCTGCATGTATAACAAATTATTTGATTTTTAACATTTGAATTTACACTTTTACCTTTTGATTCCTTATTGGGAATCTCCCCCTTGATTCTTACCGCCTCGGATCTAGACTCGTCTTCTGATTCTGGTTTGGATTCGGCTTCGGATTCGGGTTCAGACTCTGACTCGACTATTTATGCTTGGATCGAGAGTGCAAGATAACTTCGGTGATCTTCTTCTTCTTCGTCTGATGATTCGAACATCACACCTTCAAAGACCTCAATATCAGAGCTGTCTTCATGTAGGTTGATTAGCTTCTCCCACATCTCTTTAGCACATTCGAATGGTCCGATCTGCTTCAATTCTTTATTGGTTAGGCCACATTGTAAGATTGCAGTCGCCTTTGCATCTGTCTCGATCTTCCTCAGAGTTGGTTCGTCCAATTTATCCCAGGCGATCGACATTCCATCTTCTGTAGGTACTGTAAACCATGTTCGGATTATCATCTATAAATCTAGATGGGTCTTTAGGTGGGATTCCATTAGACCCTTCTAAGTTCTGAAGTTCTCGCCAGAGAATAGGGATGGACGGACACTATTACATTCTTGATTGGCCATTTAAAATAATTCTTGCACACAAAAGAAATAACCGAAATGTACTAAGACTTGGTCTTGGATTAGTAGTGCGGGAGAGAGAAAAAAATAGCTCAAAAGGTGTTGCACGAATTTTCGAGGTAAAATAATAAAAAAATTATGACAATTTTTTTTTGAAAATGTTGACTTTATCAATTCTGATTAATGGTGAAAAAAATTAGAATTCAATGTTGAGAAAAAATTTGCTCGAATTAAGGTAGCATGAATTTCAAGAAAAATATTAAAATAATAATAAAAAAATTTATGACAAATTTTCAAAAATTGATCATTTTATCAACTCTAATGAATGGTGAAAAGATGAAATTTCAAAATTGAAAAAGACGTAAGAATATTTTAAAACCACGCACAAATATTATTTATTTGAAATAAAAAGTGAAAAATCCGAAAAAAATGCTCAACTGGTGGTTGCACCAAGTTTGAACCACCCCGCTCTGATACCACTTGTTGGATCGGAGAAATCGATAAAGGGGGGTGAATATTGATATCAAATTTTTTGAAAAACTAGAGAATATACGCAGCAGAAAATAACAAAACAAACGCGAACACAAGTTGATTTTACTTGGTTCGGAGTCGCGGTCGGCTCCTACTCCAAGGCCCACGGTCCTTAACCGTTTACTTTGGCCAATTCTATAGTCGTAAAATGAATTTTACTCACTGAGTACAGAAATAGAACTGAAAATTAAACTTGCAACACTTTTCATTACCGACGCCTGAGGTGGATCGAATTTCGGAGTAGAGGGTCGTCGGAGGCGCTGGAATCTCAAAGTCGAAGCTTGTCGACGCGTAGTGCTTGAACGAAAGTGCTTGGAGCGTTTTTGCGATTGTTGTTCGAAGCCTTGGGGGTGAACCCCCTTTTATAGCACCCATGGAGGCGCCTGTGTCGATGGGGGCGCCTACACGTGGCCTTTCCTACGCGATCTCTTATCCGCAGGCTCGGTCAGCGCTTATCCATCTTCACAAGGGCGCCTGAGCTGATGGGGACGCCCATATGGTCTCGGGCGCCTGAGCTGAGTATGTCCAGAGGCTTCGTGGCAGTTTTGCTTTGCTTGCTTTGGTTTAGCCTTCAACTGGGGCGCTCGTATCCATACGGGTGCCTAGCCCCAGTGAGGCGCCTCACTCTGTTGAGGTGCCTCAGCTGCAGAAAACTAGTCCTTCGATCCCTGCAACCAAGGTTAGTTCCAACACAAAAAGAAGCAAACATGTTAGCCATTATTTACAGCCTAAGTTGTCTTGGTTCTGACTTTGGGTCTCCCAAATGGAACCCTAGGTCGAACCGACGCCTAATGTTCCCTCCTACAGGGAATGCGTCCTCACCTACTCCTCTCGGGAGAATTTACCTTTTTGCCAACCGGCTCCTCCAGTTGGACTTTTGCCCAACTTTACTCACCAGGTCTTCGTGCCCAGTCCGTGACCAGGTCTTAGTGCACAGCTTCACTCACCAGGTCTTCGGTGCCCAGCCCTCGGCCAGGTTTTAGTGCCCAGTCCATGACCAGGACTTATTACCCAACCTTATGTCATGACTTAGTTGCCCAGCCCACGGCCAGGACGTAGTGCCCAATTCTTAGAACCAGGACTTCGTGCCTAGTGTTCCTAGGACTTTTCATGCACATTTGAGTAACATCGTTAGAGCACCAATAATACTTAACTTTGAACCCTTTGCCAATATCAAAACAAGGTTTGATATGGTGCTTCCGGCACCAACAAATATCGATTACGTAATTTTCGGAAATGAATCGAGAGTAAGCACAGTGGAAATGCAAGTTAAAACACTGCTAACACAGTTTATTTTTACTTGGTTCGGAGTCTATGATGGCTCATTCTCCAAGGCCCACGATCCTTGACCATTTTTGTTGGATAATACAATAATTCGTAAAATGAGGTATAAGTATAATGAATTAACTACAATTATGAAATGAAAATTATACCAACGACACATTAAAAGAAGAAACGATCCTTTCATTGTAGAAATGGCATGTCGTCGATCTTCAAACTTCTTTGGCTCAGAGCACTTGAGCACGGAAGCTTTATCATAGAGTTTTCAAGTCCTTGAATTGATGTCTGGAAGCTAGGGGGTGAAATCCCTTTTTATACTTATACTCGGGCGCGTGAGAGGCTATAGGGGTTCCCTCTACGTCGACGATGTTGATGCAATCTGACCCTGATTATTGTTTTGGTGTTGACACCGATTTTAGTTTAGGTTAATAAGATGATTGGGATTAAGTCTTGGTCGTGGACTAGGCATACCTAGTGGGACTAGGTTGGATAAAATCCTAACCTGGAGGGTAAGGTGTGAGAAATCCTAGCTTGGAGGGCTAGGTGTTGGAAAATCCTAACCTGGAGGGTTAGGTGTGGAAAAATCCTAGCTTGGAGGGCTAGGTGTTGGAAAATCCTAACCTGGAGGGTTAGGTGTGAGAAATCCTAGCTTGGAGGGCTAGGTGTTAGAAAATCCTAACCTGGAGGGTTAGGTGTGTAAAAGTCCTAGCTTGGAGGGCTAGGTGTCAAAAATCCTAACCTGGAGGGTTAGGTGTGAAAAATCCTAGCTTGGAGGGCTAGGTTTGAAAAGTCCTAACTTGGAGGGTTAGGTGTTTGGAAATCCCGGTGAGTGAAGCCGGGTCTTGGTGAGTGGAGTCAGGTTGACTGAAGTCCCCGTGAGTGATGCTGGGCATGGAGTCTTGGTCCGAGGGATCAAGCACGAGTCGGAGATGGGCCGGAGGCTGGTTCTCTTGACTTAGAGTGGGTTTGGCCTTGCCCGGATCGGTCTGGTGACCGATCAGGGAAGTTGGCATGAAGTTCCCTCTTGGATCGGTCTGGTGACCGATCCAGCGATGTCTGATCGGTCTAGTAACCGATCAGGGAGCTTCCAGTAACTTTGGCAAATCTACTGATCGGCTCCTGATCGGTCTGGTGACCGATCAGGGAGAAACCTTGACCAATCAATCTGAACGATCAACTGTTGCAAGGTTTCTCACCCTGACAGATCAAGCTGGAGCCTGATCGGTCTGGGATCAGCCTGATCGGTCTGGTGACCGATCAGCCAGTGTATTTCAGGCAGGATTGTGGCAAGCTGATTTCTGGATCGGTTTGGTGACCAATCTGGTGACCGGTCAGGGTGACCGATCATACGAGCTTGCAATCCCAAGTTTCTCACTGGGGATCGATCAGGCTGGAGCCTGATCGGTCTGGGATCATCCTGATCGGTTCGGTGACCGATCACTTTAATTCAAACACGCTGTCAGACACTCTGATCGTGTCTGATCACGCCTGCTTTCAATAATACGCTATTGATGTCACTTTCATCTTCTCTGCTATTACTAATATAAGTTTGATTTCATTTGCTAAACCTCTGATTAAGTGTGCAGGTGACAGGGATGACTTCAAACATTGAAGGATGTGTTGGATCGAGAAATGCGATAGAGGGGGGGTGAATGTCGCAAATCGTTCGGATTTAAAAAGAGTAAGTGCGCAGCGGAAATAAGACACAAAAACAATGCTAACACGGTCATTTTACTTGGTTCGGAGCCTGTGTCGACTCCTACTCCAAGGCCCACGGTCGTTGACCATTTTTTGCGGGCAATTCTATACGTTCGAGAAAGTTTACAATAAAAAGTATTACAGAATCAGCCTAGTAAACTTAATTAAGCTCTTCGTTACCGACGTCCGGTGTAGATCGAAGTGTTGGAGCAGCAGGACGTCGTCAGCTCGAGTTGGAAGAGTTCTGGAGCGTGTCGTGGAAGCAGAAGAGCGTGGAAGCGTCGCAGTAATTGATGCTCTGAAGAAGGAGGTCGAGGGCCCTTTATATAGGGCCTGGGGGCGCCCAGGTCGACGGGGGCGCTCCCCCACGTGGTGCTTGATCCCCAAAAGGCGCGGTCAAGGGTTTATCCCTAAGAACTCGGGATAACCCTTTGACGGGGGCGCCCTGGACGCTGGGGGCGCCCTGGTTGACTCGGCCAGCTCTTATCCGCCGCGCTGAGGTCTCCTCGGCAAGTCTAGCTGGGGGCGCCCGGGACAGCGGGGGCGCCCTGGGCGTGTAGCGCAGACGCGGCAGAGTTGGTTTGCAATGGGGGCGCCCGGGACAGCGGGGGCGCCCTGGGTATGTACTGTCGAAGTCCTTCTTGTCTTGTTGTGTTTTGTGTTCACCATGGGGGCGCCCGGGACACTCCGGGCGCCCTGGTCAGCTGTTGCCTCACTCCTTTGAGGCACTCTGAGCTGCAGACACTCGTTCCTTCGGTCCTGCATCCAGGGTTAGTCCAAAACACAATAAAACAATAAAATAATAGGTTATACAGCCTCAGCTGTCTTGGTTCTGACTTTGGTCTCCAAAATGGAGCCCTAGGTCGAACCGACGCCTAATGTTCCCTCAAGGGGAACGCGTCCTCACCTACTCCTCTCGGGAGAGTTTACCTGGTGCCAACCGGATCCTCCAGTTGGACTTTTGCCCGGCAGTCCTTCGCCAGGTCTTGAGTTACCAAGCTGCCCTTCGCTTGGTGCCTAGCTGCCCTTCGCTAGGTCTTTTCTTCTGGCAGCCCTTTGCCAGTGCCTAGCATTCCTTTGCTAGGGTTTGTCCATTCTGGCAGTCCTTCGCCAGAGCCTAGCAGTCCTTCGCTAGGGCTTTTCTTCTGGCTGGCATTCCTTTGCCAGTGCCTAGCATTCCTTCGCTAGGGCTTTTCCTGTACACTCAAGAAACTTGTTAGACAACAACTAACCCTTAACTTTTGAACCCTTTTGCCAATATCAAAACACAGGTTTGACTTGGGTGCATTCTGCACCAACAATCTCCCCCTTTTTGATATATGGCAACCTAGTTCAAAAAGTTAAGGAAAAAAAATGCTGAAATTGAAATCCTAAGTTAGATTCCCTCCCCCTGGAAGAAATCTCCCCCTAGGTTTTTCAAAAATAGGTGGTGTGAGTTAAGTACATAGAAGATTTCATGTTTTGATAATAAGTTAGGAAATCTCTAAAGTTTTTTGCTAAGTTTTTCAAAAAGATGTTGTAAGTTTGGAAAACTTTGAAAACTTTAGACAAATTTTCAGTTTTAGGAACATTTCATACTTTGGAAAATTTTCAGTTTTGGAAAAATTTCAGACTTAAAAAATTTTCAATTTTGAAAAAATTTCAGACTTAGAAGATTTTCAGTTTTAGAAAAATTTCAAGCACTACGTTAAGCTTAAACATAATTTCAAAACACATAGTTCAGAGTTGGAAATTTTAAAACCTTTAAGCTTAACAATAATTTTAAGCAAAAACATTAAGTTTCAAAATAATTCAGAGTTTAGAAATAAAACTAACTTTGATTCGGCAATTTTAGTTCAACTTTTTGAAGAAGACGATGGGAAAAAATTAAAAAAAAATTTGTTCCCTGTTTCCTTTCCAACTCTCCCCCTTTGACATATATCAAAAATACAGAAAAAAAAAATTTGCAATAATTAAAGCATTTGCTGTACTGAATCAAGCTGAAACCTAAGTCTGGTTAAATCTTTAGGGACGTGTCTAACCCAATTAGCTACTTACCAACTGTTATAAACAGTAGTTTTCGCTAGGGTTAGTCAAGTTAAGTACATTGTTCAAGTTAGATTGTCTAAACTTGATACTTAACTTGATTGCTGTTCAGTTTGTATTTAGTGCCCCAACTACTGCAGATGCACTGACTTAAAGCATCTTGAGTTAAGGCAAAGACCTAAGCATCTCAACCCTTTCTAGGTTATCACTCAAAGTACCCTAAGGTGCTTGTGAGATGCTGGCTTCTAGATCTATAGGTGCATGCAATTCTAGGGTTATAGCCTAGGCTAAGTCCATTTCGAAGAAAACCCTAGTTTTGAAGGGGGTAGTTTTTGAAATAAAACTAAGTCAAGAAAAAAAATTTTAAAATCAAAGTAAAACTTTTTAAGATTAAGTTAGAGAACCTTTTAAAATAGACACCATTTTAAAATCAATTTAAAACATTTTAAAATTAAAGCAAAAACCAAATGAATCTATTCTACTAAGCATAATCCTAACTGCCTTCTCAGTGAGCTGAACTCAGATTCAGGTAGGGGTTTAGTGAATATGTCAGCTAGGTTGGACTTGGAGTCTACATGCTTAAGGACTATTTCACCCCTAGCTACGTGATCTCTTACAAAGTGATGTTTCACTTCTATGTGTTTGGTTCTAGAATGTTGTATTGGGTTTTTGGTTAAGTTAATTGAGCTAATATTGTCAATATTGACTTGGGTCTGATTGTAGTCTAGCTGAAAGTCCTTAAGGGTGTGCATCATCCATAGGAGTTGAGCTACACACTCTCCTAAGGCTACATATTCAGCTTCAGTTGTGAATAGAGCAACACAGTGTTGCTTCCTACTGCACCAACTTACTAAGCTGTTTCCTAAAAGTTGACAGCTTCCACTTGTACTTTTTCTATCTAATTTACAACCAGCATAGTCAGAATCAGAGTATCCTGACAACCTAAAGGATGAAGTCCTAGGGTACCATATCCCTACATTTAGGGTGCCCTTAATCTATCTTAAAATTCGTTTTAGGGCTGCTAAGTGAGTTTCCTTAGCACAGGTTTGGTACCTAACGCACATTCCTACTGGAAAAAGTATATCAGGTCTGCTGGTTGTAAGGTATAGTAGACTTCCTATCATACTTCTATAAAGTTTTAGGTCTACTGGTTTGCCATCAGGGTCATTATCTATTTTCACATTTGTGGCCATTAGGGTACTTATACTTTTAGAGTTATCCATTTTAAATTTCTTAATTAGTTCTTTAGCATATTTAGATTGATATACATAATTTTCATCCTTAGTTTGTTTGATTTTTAACCCTAGGAAAAAGTTGAGTTCCCCAACTAAACTCATTTCAAACTCATTTTCCATTATTGTTACAAATTCTTTTAGAAATTTAGAGTTAGTTGATCCAAATATTATATCATCTACGTAAATTTGGGCAATAAATATATCCTTTTCCAAAATTTTAACAAACAAGGTTGGGTCAATTTGACCTTGTTTGAATTCTTTAGAAATCAGGTAATTGGATAATCTTTCATACCAGGCTCTGGGTGCTTGTTTTAGTCCATAAAGGGCTTTACTAAGTTTGTAGACATGATCGGGTTTTTCTATATCCTCAAACCCTGGGGGTTGTCCTACATAAACTTCTTCCTTAATAAGCCCATTTAAGAAGGCTGACTTTACATCCATTTGGTATAATTTAAATCTTTTATGGGATGCAAAGGCTAGTAACATTCTAATAGACTCAAGTCTAGCTACAGGGGCATAGGTTTCATCATAATCCAACCCTTCTACTTGACTGAATCCCTTAGCTACTAAGCGGGCTTTATTTCGGACTATTTCACCTTGGTCGTTTAACTTATTCCTAAATACCCACTTGGTGTCAATTATGGATTTGCCCTTAGGCTTAGGTACTAACTCCCAGACTTGGTTTCTCTCAAATTGGGCTAACTCTTCTTGCATGGCTAGGATCCAGTCAGGATCAGGTAGGGCTTCCTCAATAGTCTTAGGTTCAATCTTTGAAATCATGGCTATTTGACTAAGATTTCTATAGGAAGCTCTAGTTCTGACTCCTAAAGTTGGATCACCCACAATTTGGTCAGTTGGGTGACTGAGTCTGGGTTTCTTGGTTTTCCTAGTACTTGGCTCAGCTTCAGGTCCAGCTGGTCCAATAGGTTCAATTCTAGGTTCATTGGTTGGTTCAACTAATTCAGAAGTTGGTTCAATTGATTCAGAATTTGGTTCAATTGTTAAATCATTTAAGGGTTCAATAAGTGTTTTTGTATTATCTTCTTGATCAGTGTTTGATGAAGCTAAGTCAGAATTATCAGATTTTGGGTCAATTTCTTCATCAAATATTAAGTTGGTTGTTTCTTCAATTTTCTTAGTTGTTTTGTTGTAGACCCTATAAGCTCTACTTGTTGTAGAGTACCCTAAAAAAATACCTGGGTTTGACTTGGATTGGAATTTTCCAAGATAGTCTTTGGTATTAAGAATATGGACTTTGCATCCAAAGACTCTAAGATAGTGTAGGTTTGGAAGTCTATGGTAGTAAAGTTCATAGGGTGTTTTGTTTAACCTTTTATTAGGTAGAATCCTATTTTGGATATAGCAAGCTGTGCTAATTACTTCTGCCCAATAATGGTTAGGTAGGCCAAATTCATTGAGCATAGCCCTAGCAGCTTCCTGTAGGGTTCTATTCTTCCTTTCTACTATGCCATTTTGTTGGGGGGTTCTAGGACACGAAAATTCATGTTTATATCCGTTTACTTTGCAGAATTCTTCGAATCTTTGATTCTCGAATTCTCCCCCGTGGTCAGACCTAAGTCTTTTGATTTTGGTATCATTTTGATTTTCAATCAATTTACAAAAGTTGTTAAATAGGTTCAGGGTTTCATCTTTGGTCTTTAGAAACCTGACCCAGGTGAACCTAGAGTAGTCATCAATTATCACTAAGCAGTATCGGTTTCCACTTAGTGACTTGCTCCATGTGAATCAAATAGGTCAAGGTGTAGGAGCTCAAGTGTGGTTTGGGTTTGATCAGATTGGATCAATTTGTGACTAGACTTGGTTTGTTTGCCTTGATTACAAGATTCACATACTAGGTTTTCATTATTTTTGATTTTGGGGATACCCTTGATTAAGCCAAGTTGGGTAATTTTTGAGATAGTTCTTAGATTGGTATGACCTAATCTCCTATGCCAGAGTTTTGATTGTTCTAACTGTGTTAACATGCATTTGGGTATAAGGGGAAGATTTATAGTGTATACATTGTTTTTCCTAGTGCCCTTAAGCATGATTTCTGAGTCTTGTGCATTTCTAATCAGGCAATTAGAATTGTTGAAAGTAACTAAATAACCAGAATCACATAACTGACTTATGCTAAGTAAGTTAAAATTGAAGTTTTCCACCAATAGAACTTTCTTAATAATGAAATTGGATTTAAGTTCAATATTACCTGACCCAATTACCTTGAGTGTAGCATTGTTACCAAATGCCACTGAGCCCAGGTTTTTGAACTTGAGTTTGGTGAACTTCAATTTGTCCCCAGTCATATGTCTGGAGCACCCGCTATCTAACATCCATTGGTCCAAATCTTTATGTTCCTACACATAAAGAATTTTTGATGATTTGGATCCAATTTAAGTTAGGGATAGCTTAAATTGAGTTTCACTTCCTAGTCTGTCTCACCCCAGTCTAGGGTTTTCAATCACGTTAACCTTAAGGTTTTTGTGAGACAGGTTTGAGGGTAAAAATTAGTTTTGAAAAGGAATTTCAATTTATTTTCGAAAAAGTTATTTTAATTTTGATAACAGATTTAAAAAAACAGAAATTTTGAAAAATAGATTAAGTGTTTTTCGAAAAAGAAATAACTTTGAAAAATAGAAATTTTGAAAACAGATTAGAATCTATAATTATTTGAAATTTGAGTTAGATTCGAATTTGACAAAAGATAATTTGAATTTGAATTTCAGAAATTGGCTTCCAGGTCTTGGCGAGGCACTAGGCCTTCTTTGGCCGTAGCCTTATGGGATCATCCACCCTTTCCTTGACAAAGCCTTTTAATGAAATTTCATTTTCAAATTAACTTGGGTCATTTTTTGGTCTAACTAGCTTGGGTCTTGGATCGGTAGCTTCGGCTGGTTTCACCAGTCTAAAGAGACCAAGTAGACTTGATCTTATTAGAGTTGGTTTCCCCAACGTACTATCATCTCACCTCCTCCCAATACTATGTTTTCAAGTTTCAAGTAATTTAGTCCTTAAATCTAAGTTTTCCTTAAATCTAAGCATGGCAAATAGCAGAAAATTAAATAAACAAGCAATCAAGCAAAAAATTATCTAATTATAAAAATTATTTTGATTTTGGCTCCCCCTGGACTAAAGCCTCTGTATGGGTTAGGCAAGATGTGAATCTTGTCCTTGGGGATCCAAAATTGATTTGAACCAGTTGGTTTAGTCAGGCACAGTTTTGGCACCCATGCCTGAACCTTAGGTCTTGACTGGTTCAGTA
>JAGFNQ010003581.1:45711-56455 GCA_024364735.1 Boesenbergia rotunda
AGTATGCTAATGTCTTATATGCTCATGATTGAATGATGAATGGTTTTAGTGAGTAGGAAAGAGTCTTACTAAGCCTGTGTGCTATAGTCTTGTTTTCTTATACCGCAGATCATGCAAAGGGACAGTAAGGAAGCAGCAGGAGGGCATCAAAGAATATGTGTGATAGTGACTTGGCCAAGGAGCGATATGGTTGCTCGTTTTATGATAGAACTTTACCTTTATTAGTATGTGCTTGAGTATGACTCTATGACATGATGCTAAGTATGACATGATGCTACGAATGACATGATGCTAAGTAAGATATGATGCTAAGTATAAAGTTACTATGCTAAGTTCCTATGTTATGATGCTAGAAATGGTAGTAAGTGCATGTAGGAGTAAGTAAATGTTTCCGCTGCATTATGATGTCTACATGCCCTAAGCATGTTAACGTAACGCCGCTTTATGAAAAGAAAAGAAAAAGCGGGCGTTACACAATCTATCAAGTGATAAATAATATTATCCAGTATGTAATATAACTCTTCTATATCAATCGCGCTCTTCGCTTTATTAGTACTCTGTCTTGCTGCTCTTCCAGATACTCACAGCTTCTTACTACCACTTCATAGTTGTTCATCCTCCACATATTAAATACGGTATTCTCTCACAATTATAAACCTAATCTCAAATTCTTTTCTCTTACAGTTTTAGTCTTGGTAGTCTCATTAATTCTGTTACTTTATCTTCTAGCCATGCTTTTCTTCATAAAAGACAAGATTGGCTAATATAAGTTATTGCTATTCCTACCCGCATATCAAATTCTAAAGTATTTGAATTTCCTGAAAATGAGGTAAAGTATCGTTCACCTTACATATCCTAAAAGTACTTGCTATCCTAAAATATATCCTTCATATTTGCATATTCTAGAATCATAAAATATCATCCATACTTACATATTCTTGAATCATAAGGTATCATCCATACTTGCATATTCTAAAATCATAAGGTATCATCCATACTTGCATTTTCTAGAATCCTAAAATATCATCCCTACTTACATATTCTTGAATCATAAAAGAACATCATAAAAGAACATAAGGTATACATAGAGGTACTTACTTGGAAGCGACAGGATGCAGGCTTGTTGTGTGTGTAGTGAGATGGCAAACTGCTCTGATACCAACTTGTAACACCCGCCTTTTTAGGGCGTTACGCTAACATACATATACGCATGTGGACTTCTTAATACAGCGGAATAATTTTAAACTTTATCCACATGCGTTTAAACCATGCACTTATAACTTAAATCATGTTGCCACATTCTTAGCTATCATTCATAAACATAATAACATGATAAACTTAGCATCATTCTTAAACATGTAGCATCATTCTTAATCATGTAGCATCATTCTTAAACATGTTTGCATGGTCATCATATAAAGGGAGTAAGACATGGGATCTTTCCTTTTCTTCTGCCAAGTCATTGCCACACACACACACTTGCCCTTCCTGCTGCTTCCCTTAGCTAAGGACCTCATACTCGATCTGCGGTATAAGAACATAAGACTATAAGCACATAGGCTTAGTAAGACCCTTTCCTACTCACAAAAACCATACGTCATATCATACATAAACATATGAAACATTCAACATAGCATAACATAATTATCATTGCATAACTCTTAACATGAACGTAAGCATATAACATGGCATTCTTTAGCATAACATAAGCATATAATGTGGCACGGTTCTTAACATAACATGAGCATAGCATGGTTCTCATCACGACATAAGTATAGCATGGTTCTTAACATAACATACACTTAGCATGGTTCTTATCACGACATAAGCATAGCATGGTTCTTAACATAACATACGCATAGCATGGTTCTTAACCTAACATAAGCATAGCATGGTTTTTAACATAACATAAGCATAACATGGTTCTTGACCTAACATAAGCATAGCATGGTACTTAACATATCATGAGCATAAATATAACATACTTATCATGGCATCATTCTTATGATAGACATAAACATAACATACTTATCATGGCATCATTCCTATCATGAACATAAACTTCAACATTCTTATCATGGCATCATTCATATCATGAACATAAACTTAAACATACTTATCATGGCATCATTCATATCATGAACATAAACTTAAACATACTTATCATGGTATAATGCATAACATGAATGGATGCATGAATCAAATGTATATATCATAAGAATGCTTACTTTTAGAATCATACTTTTAAATACTTAAACATAATCATAACATCATTGGAGTCCCCGGCTTGTACCACATACATACATCATGTACGCGCATCCCTAAGTAAATATGAGGTAGCTAGCCTCGACCTACTAGGGTAAAGACAGCATAGTCGGTAGTCCCCGAACCGAGGCGTTCTTAAGGTGCCCATCCCTGTTGTACAACATCGGTAGTGCCAGAACCGTGGACAGCATAGTTGGTAGTCCAAAACCAGAGCGTTCTTAATGTGCCCATCCCTTGGACCCATACTTTGGTCCAGTACAAGCCCATTCATAAAGTAAAATAACTTCACATGCTTTATCATTCATAAGACATTCATAGCACATTTAAACATAACTTAACCTTGCTACGACCCGGCCCGTCTACCGGCCCATTTACCAGTCCTCAAGACCGTCGTACCGTCGTACCGTCGACCATCGACCGTGTCGTTTAGCATACTTAGCATTTCATTATTCATACTTATCCTCATGATGCCTTAAAGGCATGAACATTCATCATCTTCATTCTTAAACATGGCATACGGACATATCATTCATAACATAACATCCATACATATCATTGATAAAGCATGACATACATACATATCATTCCTAAAACATAGCATATATACATATCATTCATTAAGCATGACATACATACATAGCATTCCTAAAGCATGGCATATATACATATCATTCATTAAGCATGGCATACATACATAGCATTCCTAAAGCATGGCATACATACATATCATTCATAAAGCATGACAATTAAGCATGGCATACATACATAGCATTCCTAAAGCATGGCATACATACATATCATTCATAAAGCATGACATATATACATAGCATTCCTAAGCATGGCATACATACATATCATTCATAAAGCATGGCATATATACATATCATTCATTAAGCATGGCATACATACATTGCATTCCTAAGCATAGCATACATACATATCATTCATAAAGCATGGCATATATACATATCATTCATTAAGCATGGGATACATACATAGAATTTCTAAAGCATGGCAAACATACATATCATTCATAAAGCATGGCAATTAAGCATGGCATACATACACACATGAAACATGGTACTTAAAGTTAGGGTTATTGGTAACATAATTTCTACCACATGCTTGACCCTATATACATATATATACTTCATGATAAGCCATAAACCATCATTCTTCAAACCCTAACTCCTCCCATACCCTATTTATCTTGCTTGGCCGAAACTTACAAGGGGGAGTTCCATTATTCAAATAACATGTAAGGTAGCATAAGGAAAAGTAACAACCATACATCACCCATAAGGCCATAAGAAGTCATTAGGGCTCATAATTAGGGTTCACCCTAACCTTTAGCCCTAATTCCTAGGGTTGGCCGAAACATGCTTCAACCATGGGGCATGAATAAATTCATAAAATTTCCAATTAATCATCTAACATCTTCCATACCATACCATAGGAGCCATTGGACCCCTTACTTGAGGTAAGCCCTAACTTCATGCCCTAGAGCCCTTCTTGGACGAAACTTCTAGGGTTACAAGGCCTTGTGAAAATTCACATAAATTCCTCTCAACCTCCCTTGTATCATGAAGATACACAAGATCCATACTTGGAGACTTAGATCCATCCCTAACCATGAGTTCATGGTGTTGGCCGATACTTTCAAGATGCTAGGGTACTCTAAAAATTCTCCAAATCATGTTCTAACCTCTATTCATCATGGAAAAACATTAGAAAGCATGAGTAAGATTTTTAACTTCATCTTGGACCCTAAAATCATGGTGACCGAAAGTTGTAAGGGTCATGATCATGATTTTCTCAACCTAAAACTAACAAAACTTCATCTTATGATAAAACTTCAAGGAGAACTATTATACCACAGGTGAGGGAGACTTACCTTGGTTTGTCCTTGATTTTCACCTTGAATAGAGAAGCCAAAGAAAGCTCCTTGACCCTAGGCCTCTCTTTAGTCCTTGTATCCTTGTAGAAGGTCTTGGATCTTCAAGATAAAGTCCCTTGTGAAACATTATCCAAGGGAAAGAAACCCTTGTGGGTTTCGGCTAGAAGAAGAAGGAAGGAAGAAGATAGGATTTCGGTGGGGGTTGGAGGAAGATGGAAGAAGTGATTTATTTATAATGTCCTCTTGTCTCTTCACAAGTGCCTTTTCATCTTCTTCACATGGTGACTCTTCACCTCCTTAAGCCTTAACCAAAATTCACTTCATTCTCTACTAGCACTCCCTTACTAGGTGAATTGGTTAGTGCATGCAGGGTTGTAGACTAGGTCCAAGGTTCAATCCTTGATCCATGCACTTTATTTTTATTTTCTTTTTATTTCATTTTTCTTTATTTTTGAAAATTCCCTAAAACTCACCCATAATCATCTTAAAATTCCTAATTAAGATTCTTTTATATTTATATTAAATTCTACCTAATTAACACCCATTTTTGGAGCCCATATATGGCCCATTAGTACTTAACTTCTCAATTTAAATAGGAAAATCATGCTTAACTAGGCTAAAGTTCGTACTATTATCTCTAGGTTCCTCAAACTATCTAGACATGATCAATATTTTTAAAGAAAATATTGAGAGGATTTTGCGGGTCGTTACAATCTCCCATACCTCTTGAAAGTTCGTCCTCGAACTTAAAATAGCTCCGGGTACTTGCGTCTCATCTCGTCCTCGCGTTCCCAGGTAGCTTCCTCGAACTTTTGTCTTTGCCATAAAACCTTGACTATGGGTACCTCCTTGTTCCTTAACTTCTTGGCTTGTAGTTATGCAACTCTTAGATCAAAATTTCTACATCTCTACGATTTCTAAGTACCATACTAATTGCTTCTACTCTTCGTGATATCATATCCTTTTATTCATTTTGCTACTTCAAACAAGACTCTAACTTCCACTTACTATGCACAAGTTTATCATCTATGCACCAACTTATTACTCCGAAGCTCTTCTCAATTATCACTAATTTCAATATCTCTGCTTCTCACATACATCTTTTATCTGTATTAAACTAAACTAGAATTACAATTATTATTTTATGATTCTCTTTTATTACATTCAGTATCATACTTCAAATATACTCCTTGACAACATAATTACAGCTTGATATAAGTACAACTCTTCTGCCTTTCTACTCGAATCTCGTCACCCCTTTTTCCGAGAATTGTTCTTACTTTATTAATCTTAGTTCTTTTATCATCTATTTTAATAGTATATTCGTTTCTATGTAACATAACTTCTTAGAGTACATAAACTCATGTATCGCTTATCATATTACTTCCTATTCTAGTTATTTGAGCTACTTACTTTGTTTTAACTAACTAACCTATAATGCCTACAGTCTCCATTAATTATACTAAAATTTCTCAATTAAATTTATGAAATACTATATTTAAACCCATAATCAGATAACTAGTCTTTGACTAATAATCTATGCTAACCTAAAAGCTAACTCGAAACACTTTTATCCAGGATTTTACTATTTAGTTTAAACTAAATATAATATGCTAATCTCTTTACTTTTTATCAACCCAACACCATAAATTTTTTTTTTCCATTTACATGTAAACTATACTTTTCTCTGCTCTTTTCCTATCTACTCTAACTACCACACAATCTATCAAGTGATAAATAATATTATCCAGTATGTAATATAACTCTTCTATATCAATCGCGCTCTTCGCTTTATTAGTACTCTATCTTGCTGCTCTTCCAGATACTCACAGCTTCTTACTACCACTTCATAGTTGTTCATCCTCCACATATTAGATACGGTATTCTCTCGCAAGTATAAATCTAATCTCAAATTCTTTTCTCTTACAGTTTTAGTCTTGGTAGTCTCATTAATTCTGTGGTCAAGAGGGGCACATGGCCAAGCAGTGCCCCACCAAGAACAGTCTGCCTACTCCATAGCCTACTCAGTATGGAGGCAAACCTGCACAACTACATCAGATGCAGGCACCACTGGATGGTCCCCATATCAATCAAGGCAGATTATAAGCTCCATCAGCCACTACCAATGCACGGATCTTCTCACTGACCAGGGAGGTTGTAGAAAATGCCTCGACAGTTGTGACAGGTCAGATATATATTTTACAGCAAAATGCAACTATCTTATTTGATACTGGGGCAATCCATTCCTTCATATCCAGGGCGTTCGCAGAGAAGTTAGCTATACCTACAGATGTACTCAGTGCCCAGTTCTTAACCACCCAACCTTCAGGAGAGATTATGGCGTCCACGCACTGGCTCCGTGCAGTGCCAGTCATTATAGCAGGCAGAGAGCGTTATGGTGATCTGATAGTGCTGGATATGACTGATTATGATGTCATTTTTTGGAATGAACTTCCTAATCACGTACGGTGCCTCTATAGAATGCCATAAAAGGAAAGTCATATTCCAACCTGAAGAAGGAGTGCAGTTTGAATACATCGGAGAACCCAAGAGAAAGGCCAAGAAATTTCTCTCAACTCTAAAAGCATACAAACTGCTGGATTCAGGATGTACCGGATTTCTAGCACATGTAGTCAATACCGAACAAGAGAAGGACCAAAAGCTAGAAGAGGTCCCAGTGGTATGTGATTACCCAGCAGTCTTCCCTGACGAGTTACCAGGCTTAGCGCCAGATAGGGAGATAGAGTTTGAGATAGATCTCATTCCAGGTACCAATCCCATTTCAAAAGCACTATACCATATGACTCCAGTAGAATTAAGAGAACTTCAGGAGCAACTACAAGAGCTGCTCGACAAGGGATTCATATGCCCTAGTCATTCACCTTGTGTAGCTCCCGTATTGTTCGTGAAGAAGAAAGATGGGTCCATGCGCGTGTGTATAGATTACCGGGCCTTGAACCAAGTCACCATCAAGAACAAGTATCCCTTGCCAAGAATTGACGACTTGTTCGATCAACAAAAGGGAGCAGCAGTGTTCTCAAAAATAGACTTGAGATCGGGATATCACCAGGTGAACATTAAGGAAGGTGACATCCCCAAGACAGCTTTCAGAATAAGATACGGACACTATGAATTTGTAGTTATGCCTTTTGGCGTAACGAACACTCCAACGACTTTCATGGACCTCATGAACAGAGTGTTCCGAGAATATTTAGATAAGTTTATTATCGTCTTCATCGATGACATTCTGATATATTCTAGGACTCAGAAGGAACACACAGAACACCTGAAAACAGTATTAGAAATTCTTCAGCGGAGCCAACTCTATGCGAAATTCTCCAAGTGTGAGTTTTGGCTTGATCATGTGTCTTTTCTAGATCACATCATCTCCAAGGATGGTGTGATGGTAGACCCGAGCAAAATAGAAGTAGTAAGTAACTAGGTTAGACCGAAGAATGCCAGTGAGATCAGAAGTTTTCTGGGTCTAGCCAGTTACTACAGGACGTTTGTAGAGGATTTCTCCAGAATAGCCTCCCCACTGACAGCTCTAACCAGAAAGAACAGAAGGTCTCAGTGGACAGAGGACTGCGACAACAGTTTTACAGAATTAAAGAGAAGATTGACTAGTTCTCCCATCCTGACTCCCCCAGAGACCACTGACAACTTTGACATATATAGTGATGCTTCTAAATTAGGACTTGGAGCAGTGCTGACGCAGAATGGCAAGGTTATCGGCTATGCCTCTAGAAAACTCAAGGATTATGAGAAGAACTACCCTACTCATTGTTAGATGTGTATACTGAAAGACATGCTTCTTTTATATATATGAACTTCTTTATTTTGAAAACAGAATCACAACCACACTAGGTACCTGTTTATATTAGTACATGCATGAAGTCCAATTACTTTGCATTGTAGATAACATGGTGTGTGGTGCCACACGGAAGATCATATTATCAGTTCCTTGCTTAGTATAAATAGAGGCCCACAACCGAGATGGAATGGGACAACCCATCGGAATGGTTGTAGTGTAATTAGGTGTGCTTGGTCTTGACCATAGGATTACACTAGTGTGCTTTGAGTACATTGAGCAGGACCAAAACACGAGGATATCCAATTTGTACTGACTCGATAATTGGATAAGACCTCAGACTTTATTATGGAGTACGATCCCTTAATCCCGATATAATAATGGGCATATATTATTAACTATTATTTCTTTAATTTACCAATGGGTGAGATCTATTCTGTTAGATCTGTTAGGACCGGGTGCATGCTGACAAGGATACGGGTTTGTAATTTTAAAGAATAATTACGTGCAGCGGAAGAATTAGCATAAATAATTTCTTAAATTATTTTAACCACGTATCTAGCATGCAACCTTATAATGTGTGGACATGATCATAAATTAAAATTTTGCAGAAAGTAAACTAATTTACTCAATACCTCGCATAACTCGAAGTAAGGGACGAGATCCAACCGTAGCGTCCCTTGGAAGCTCCGCCTCTATTCGCGTCCACGTCGAGTTCTCTTCGGGATGACTTCGCAAAGCCACGAGTTTTGTGCCGACGAGAACTACTAGATTCTCCAAAGGCACAACTAGAATATCAAGAGAGAGAGATGAAAACTAACCACTAAGTAACGGAATCAAGATTCCGGGAAGGGAAGGAGGGAGTTGCGACCCGCTTCTTCTTCTTCTTTGGCACCTTCTTGGTGGAGGAGGCTCACGGCAACCCTAGGCAGTGCGCCGGTCCTAGGGGAGGAGAGAGGGTGCCGGCCCTAGAGAGAGAAAGGGGCGCCGGACCTAGAGAGAGAGAGGGAGAGAATAAGAGAGAGAGAGAGAGCTTGCTACTTTATCTCTTGATTGATTGGAATTCAAGCCTTGCCTTGGTTCCTTTATATAGTAGCCTCTCCATCGCCAAGTCTCCTCTTAACGGAATTTTTCATAAGAAATTTATCTTTATAAATTTTTCTTTGAATTATTCTGTTATACCAAGTTTTTATTTTAACTCTATTTATAATAAAAACAACCATGTCTCCCCTTTTATTATGGAATAAAATTTATTATAAATTTTTCTTATCATGGAAAAATCAATTCATAATTGATTTTATAAAATAAAATAAACCAATCCATTGTTCATTTTAATTTCCATAAAAAGAATAAATTTATTATATAAATTTTTCTTATCATGGAAAAATCAATTCATAATTGATTTTATAAAATAAAATAAACAAATCCATGGTTCATTTTAATTTCCATAAAAAGAATAAATTTATTATATAAATTTTTCTTATCATGGAAAAATTAATTCATAAATGTTTTTATAACATAAACCAATCCAAGGTTTATTTTAATTTCCATGAAAATAAATCTCTTTATATAAATTTCTTTATATAAATTTATTTATCCATAATTTTATAAAACAAATCGCGCTTGATTTATTTTATAATTTAAACCAAATAAATTGGTTTCCCTCCTTTATTGTGGCTGGCCAAACCAAAGAGGGTGGGCACCCTCTTTGGCCGGCCACACCAAGCCAAAACCATTACGAATTAAACTCATTTAATTCGTCCAATAAGCCTTCAAAAGACTTAGCCATTTTAAGCTTCCGATGCGCCTCTGATAAATTCAGATTCGACTTATTTCTCTTGATTGGAAAATCCAATTTTCAACTCATTTTAAATCCCTCGGATTACTCGTAGTGTGTGTGATTAAATAGGCTTTCGATTTATGTTGGCCGTCTATAATCAACCAATTATAGAACGATCATGAGTAGCACCTAGTAGTACATCATGACCCCCAATTAATCGAAAGATCAACGGTTGACCTCAGAAATAATTCTGAAACCCTTCAGCTGCTCTAATGAATCGTGCCTCATTCCCTTCACCATCTTATACCCACTTGGTTCAGGACACGGTCTATGTGTGTCAGTCCCCACTAGGCTGACTACGTCACACCTAGCCCAAGTAATGTCATTCTCGTCCAATGGATTCTAATTACTCTCATGTATTTCAGAGACTCATACTCTGAACATGTCATGCTCTGGCCAGAGGCTTTGAGTAACAATCCGACGATAGGCCTTGGGTATACATCTCCTCGCAAGGAGTGGTGAATCCTTTGTAGGTTGTTCAAATATCTTCGGGCACTTCGGCTTATACCAAACCATCCTGGGTCCACACCTCCTTGGAGATGCTTGCTTAAGATGTTAAAGTATAAGTCTCCATGACCAAGATGACTTGAACACCCCAAGTCAAAGGAACATCGCACTTAAGCTGCAGTAAGAACTTCACTGACATGTCTATATGTATACTACCATGTGAAGTTTTATAGCCAGTCACTCCAATGAACTAGTTCCCTTAACTAGCATTCATGTTTATCTCCGGACATCCCAATGTCACCAGCCAGTGAGAATCAGTTGATTAGAGAATAACCCATGCTAGTCACAACAGAATTGATAGTGTCCGTATTTATCAATTCATCGACTAGGGACATTTTTCAATACTTCACAATCGCTCATGTAGAGATAATCACTAGTTGTGAATTCATCACAAATTCTCTCATGCTGTGAATTGTATGCGGAC
>JAGFNQ010003581.1:57132-169966 GCA_024364735.1 Boesenbergia rotunda
GGGTACATTGAGCGACTAAACACACTCGGTTTTGCAATGGATAATGAACTAGGTATTGACTTAATTCTGAGTTGTTTGCCCAAAAGTTATTCGCAATTTGTGATGAACTATCGGATGAACAAGCTGGAAACTACCATTCCTGAGTTAGTCAACCTGCTGAAGTCTGTTGAGCCTTCTGTAAAGCAGGAACAAAATGCAGTTCTGTTAGTTGGTTCCTCGAAGAAAGGTTCTAAGAGGAAGGCCAAAGAACAGAATAAGGGAAAGAAGAAAAAGGCTAAAAAGACTGAAAATACCCAAAAGGCACTTGCCATCACTGTGGCAAGGAGGGTCACTTGCGAAGAAACTGCAAGTTTATCTTGAGTCCTTGAAAGAGAAGGCATCCGATGCCCCATCCTCTTAAGTATCTTCGTTATTGAATGTCACTCTATTTCCTCAAATACCTGGGTACTTGATACTGGGTGTAGCTCACATATATGTAATGACATACAGGGGCTAAGGAATAGAAGAAGACTCGTCAAAGGAGAAGCGAATTTGCGAGTTGGAAACGGAGCAAAGATTGCTGCTGTTGCCATCGGAACATATTTGCTAAAGCTCCCGACTGGACGATCTTAGAATTGGATAATTGTTATTTTCGTTCCTTCGTTAATAAAGAACATTGTATCTATTTCATGTTTGAATGAAAAGGGTTATCATTTAACTTTTAGTAACAATTGTTGTTACATAACTTTAAATGGCGTTCTTTATGGGAATGGAACTTTGTGCAATGGCATCTACACGTTAGATTTATCCAGTGACGTTTTCAATATCGAAGTTAGCAACAAACGTGCTCGAATAGATAATCGAATAGACTCCTACACTTGGCATTGCCGTCTTGGCCATGTAAGTAAGAAACGCATGACCGAATTGCACCGATGTGGAATTTTGGAATCATTTGAACCCGATTCATTTGATACATGCGAATCGTGCTTAAAAGGCAAGATGACCAAATTACCCTTTACCGGAAAAGGTAATCCAGTGGGAGAATTGCTTGGTCTAATACATACTGATGTATGTGGACCAATGTCAACTCTTGCACAAGGAGGCTATAGCTACTTCATCACCTTTATCGATGATCACTCACGATTCGGGTACGTGTTCTTGATGAAACACAAATCTGAAGCCTTTGAGAAATTCAAAGAGTTCAGAAATGAAGTAGAGAAACAGCTTGGCAAAAGTATTAAAATACTTCGATCCGATCGGGGTGGTGAATACTTAAGTCAAGAGTTTCAAGATTATCTAAGGGACAATGGGATATTATCCCAATGGACTCCGCCATATACACCACAGCATAATGGTGTATCTGAGAGGCGCAACCGAACCTTGATGGACATGGTTAGGTCGATGATGAATCATGCAACTCTTCCAAAATCCTTTTGGGGTTATGCACTTAAGACAGCTGTTTATTTATTAAACAGAGTCCCGACCAAGGTAGTCTCTACTACTCCATATGAGATTTGGAATAGTAAGAAACCTCACTTAACTCACCTTAAGATATGGGGTTGTCCTGCTTACGTGAAGTGGGTGTATCAGACAAATTGGATGCTAAGTCTGATAAATGTCTATTTATTGGATACCCTAAGGAAACGAAGGGTTACCAATTCTATCATCCCTTGGAACAAAAGGTGTTTGTTTCAAGGCATGCTGTATTTCTAGAAAAAGAATTTCTTTTACAAGAAAACAGTGGGAGTGGCATTGAACTTGATGAAGTTCAAGAAACTCCAATAGACATTACAGAGACACCGAGTCTAGGCCCACAACCGATAATTCATAATGATGAGCTATCAGTTGAACCTAAAACTACACCACCTCTTCGTAGGTCTGATAGGACACGCAACATTCCAGAGAGATACGGATTTCTCGTAAGTGAATCGAACGACGTGTTGCTCATTGGCGATGACGAACCTATCAGTTATGAAGATGTTCTGAAAAGTTCAGAAAGGGACAAATGGCTTGAAGCCATGAAGTCGGAAATGGATTCCATGTACGAAAATCAAGTATGGGACTTGGTTAACCCACCTGAAGGGATTAAACCCATAGGGTGCAAGTGGGTTTTCAAGAAGAAAACCGACATGGAAGGTAATGTTGTTACCTTTAAGGCTAGATTAGTGGCAAAGGATATCGTCAAAAACAAGGAATTGATTATGACGAAACCTATTCGCCAGTAGCTATGCTTAAATCCATTCGGATGCTCCTAGCCATAGCAGCTCATTATGATTATGAGATTTGGCAAATGGATGTGAAAACAGCTTTCCTTAACGGAAACCTGCTTGAGGACGTATACATGATACAACCTGAAGGTTTCACATCGGTTGATAAAACCAAGGTATGCAAGCTTCGACGATCCATATATGGACTGAAGCAAGCATCTAGGAGCTGGAACATCCGTTTTGATGAGACAATCAAAAAGTTTGATTTCTCACAAAATCCTGACGAACCTTGTGTGTACAAGAAGGTTAGTGGGAGTGCAGTCGTATTCCTAGTATTATATGTCGACGACATCTTACTTATAGGAAACGATATTTCAGTCTTACAGACAGTTAAAATTTGGTTATCCAAAACTTTCTCCATGAAAGACCTGGGAGAAGCAACCTATATCCTTGGGATTAGAATCTATAGAGATAGATCAAAACGGTTGCTCGGTCTTTCGCAGTCTACATATATAGACCGAGTGCTAAAAAGTTTTAGCATGTCGGAATCCAAGAAAGGTTACCTTCCCATTAGGCATGGGATCAACCTTTCAAAGTCTATGTGTCCGCGCACAGAAGACGAGAGGATTTGCATGAATAAGATTCCCTATGCATCCGCGATAGGATCTATCATGTATGCTATGTTATGTACTAGGCCTGATGTATCGTATGCTTTGAGCGTCACAAGCAGATACCAGTCGGATCCAGGAATGGATCACTGGGCGGCTGTCAAGACAATCCTTAAGTACTTAAGAAGAACTAAGGATGTGTTCCTAATATATGGAGAAGGAGATTTGGTAATACGTGGGTATACAGATGCCAGTTTCCAGACAGATAAGGATGACTCCAAATCACAGTCTGGATACGTATTTACTTTGAATGGAGGCGCAGTAAGTTGGAAAAGTTCCAAACAAGACACCGTAGCGGATTCCACCACGGAAGCGGAATATATCGCAGCTTCGGAAGCAGCAAAGGAAGCAGTCTGGATCAAGAAGTTTGTCTCCGAACTTGGTGTGGTTCCAACCATTGATGATGCAGTGCCGGTTTACTGCGACAACAATGGAGCTATTGCACAAGCAAAGGAACCAAGGTCTCATCAGCGATCCAAACACGTGCTTCGCCGCTATCATCTGATCAGAGAGATTATAAGTAGGAATGACATACAAATTGAGAGAGTTCCCACTGAAAGGAATATAGCGGATCCTTTAACTAAGGCCTTGCCTCAAAGCAAGTTTGAGGGTCATGTTAGAGCCTGTGGTATTGGATACCGTAGCGATTGGCATTAGGCCAAGTGGGAGTTTGTTAGTGATATGAGAGAAGTGTCCTAAGGCAATCGCCTTATGATTGTAAAACATTTATATTAATAAATGATAATTCACTATTTGAGTATACATGCTTGTGTATTTGATTGGGATCTTAAACTCATCTACTGAATGTCCGCAATACAACTCACAGCATAAGAGAATTTGTGATGAGATCACAACTAGTGATTATCTCTAAATGCGCAAATGTGAAGTATTGAAAATATCCCTAGTCGATGAATTGATAAAAACGGACACTATCAATTCTGTTGAGACTAGCATGGGTTATTCTCTAATCAGCTGATTCTCACTGGCTGGTGACATTGGGATGTCCGGAGATAAACATGGATGCTAGTTAAGGGAACTAGTTCATTGGAGTGACTAGCTGTAAGACTTCATATGGGAATCTACATGTAGATATGTCAATGAAGATCTTACTGCGGCTTAAGTGCGATGTTCCTTTGACTTGCGGTGTTCAAGTCATCTTGGTCATAGAGACTTATACTTTGACATCTTAAGCAAGCATCTCCAAGGAGGTGTGGACCCAGGATGATCGGGTATAAGCCGAAGTGCCCGAAGATGTTTGAACAGCCTACAAAGGATTCACCACTCCTTGCGAGGAGATGTATACCCAGGCCTATCGTCGGATTGTTACTCAAAGCCTCTGGCCAGAGCATATCATGTTTAGAGTGAGAGTCTCTAAAATACATGAGAGTAATTAGAAATCCAAAGGACGAGTAAGACATTATTTGGGCTAGGCGTGATGTAGTCAGCCTAGTGGGGGCTGACACCATTGACCGTGTCCTGAACCAAGTGGGTATAAGGTGGTGAAGGGAATGGGGCATGATTCATTAGAGCTGCTGAAGGGTTTCAGAATAATTTCTTCTGAGGTCAAACCGTTGATTTTTCGATTAATTGGGGATCATGATGTACTACTAGGTGTCACTCATGATCGTTCTATAATTAGTTGATTATAGACGGCCAACATAAATCGAAAGCCTATTTTGTCACACGCACTACGAGTAATCCGAAGGATTTAAAACGAGTTAAAAATTGGATTTTCCGATCAAGAGAAATAAGTCGAATCTGAGATAGTCAGAGGCGCATTAGAAGCTAAAAATGGCTAAGTCTTTTGAAGGCTTTTTGGGCGAATTAAATGAGTTTAATTCACGACGGTCCGGGTTGGGTTTAGCCGACCAAAGAGGGTGTTAACCCCTCTTCGGTGGCCGACCAAATAAAAGGAGAAAACCAATTTAATTGGTTTAATTAATAAGATAAATCCAGCGCGATTTATTTTATAAATTAAGGATAAATAAATTTGTATAAAGAAATTTATATAAATAAATTTATAGAAATTTATTCTTTTATGAAAGATTAAAATAATCCATGAATTGGGTTTATTTTAATTTTATAAAATCAATTATGAATTGATTTATCCATAATAAGAAAGTTTATAAATTTCTTATAAAATTTATTCCATAATTTAAAGAGAAGAAGAATTAGTTTTTATTATAAATTAGTTTATAATAAAGACTTGGTTTAAACGGAATTAATTCGTAAGAATTTATAGGATAAATTTCTTATGATTAATAATTAGTTTTATTATAAAGTTAGTTATAATAAAATTCATAAGAGAATTTATAGGATAAATCTCTTATGATAACTAATTTGTTTTATTATAAATTGTTTATAATAAGACTAGGCTTAAAAGGAATAAGCAATAAGAAAATTTATAAGATAAATTTTTTATAACTAATTCCGTTAATTCGGTTTAGAGGGAGACTTAGCAAAGGAGTTGCTACTATATAAAGGAACCAAAGGCTAGCCCTTAATTCAGATCGAGTAATTAAGAGATTAATTATTCTCTCCCTCTCTCTCTCTTAATCTCTTCTCCTCTCCCTCTCCCTCTCTTGCCTAGGGCCGGCGCCCACCCTTGTGGATTAGGGCCGGCGCACCCAACCAACTTCCAAGGTGAAGTTGGCGTGAGCAATCAAGAAGGAGGAGAACCCGAACACGAAGAAGAAGAAGCGGATAGCGACTCCTCTCTTCCCGGAATACGATTCCATTACTTCGTTGGTTAGTTTTCCATTATTTCTCTTATTCATCTAGTTGTGCCTTCCGAGAATCTAGTAGTTCTCGTCGGCACAAAACTCGTGACTTTGCGAAGTCATCCCGAAGAGAACTCGGCGTGGACGCGAATAGAGGCGAAGCTTCCAAGGGACGCTACGGTTGGATCTCGTCCCTTTCTTCGAGTTACGCAAGGTACAAAAGTAAATTAGTTTACTTTTTCGCAAACTTTTATTTTATGATTATGTCGATACACTATAAGGTTGCATGCTAGATACGAAGTTAAAATAATTTAGGGAATTATTTTATGCAAACTCTTCCGCTGCACGTAAAAATTTTAAATTTTACGAACTCGTATCCTTGTCGACATGCACCCGGTCCCAACACCATCGTGGCATCAGCAGGTGCGAAAGACCTCGGGGCCATACTGCCAGAGGGCGCAGAGCCAGGAAATGTGTGCTGGCGCCACTCATCATACCACGTCTGCTGCAGTGAGCGAACCCCAGAAACATCGGACTCTATCGAGTGGAGCTGGCGGTCAAATGTCTGAAACTCGGATCGGACCTCCTGGCGCCAGAGCTCGGAGATGTGAAACTCCTGCATCATAGTCTGCTCCAGCTCGGAGATCTGCCATCGAAGATCCGGGTCCTGCTCATAGTGTCCCTCAGCATAGGCGGGCGGCTCCTGATGAAAAGCTGGAGCTGCTGGTACCTGATGGTGTGCTCCTTCAGGATGCTCACCGAGACCTCGCCCGTCCTTCCATATCAGAGTCCGCTCGTCCAACCCAATAATGATGCCAGATTTGGTAAACGCGCGTTTACCTAATCGGGAATCCTGTCGGACCATGGGCACTGTCCTGCCCTTGGTCTCATCAATACCAACTGACTGAAGCCAATCAGTAATGATGTGCCCGAATGACATATAGATAGTGCGGCGGCTGGGCTCACTGTAAGAGATGATAGACTGAAAGATGCTCTCTATAATATCAAAGTCCATACGGCGGTGCATGCCATAGAGCATCAGACAGTGGTACGGTCGAATCTCAGAGAGGGGTTTTGAGGTGATGGCCAGAATATAGTTCGTGATAATCTTAAACAGAACATAGTCAATAGGAGACAGATGACAAGCCACAAAGGTAGGAAAATCAGGTCCCAACTCATCAAGACCAGCTGGTCTGGGATGACCAAGAAATGCTCGTAAATGCTATCAGGGGTGTCATCAACAAATGGAGGCAGTAAGGGGTCAAGAAGCTCTGGGTAGATGGAATAGAGATTAGGCGATCAACGACCGCTAAGATACTCTGCCAAGACATTATAAGAAAAGTCAAGATTGGTCTTGGCTACCCTAGTCGTGAACTCAAAACCCCCTTGTGCTCATTGCTGTAGATTATTGTAGAACTCTGAAACAAGGTCGAAGTTAATAGATCGCTCAAGCGAGAGGAAGAATCCGAGGTTATAAAAATTTATCACATCAATGATCGAGGGGCAGTGCTCAGCTAGGAAAGGTTGATCAATCGACCGACAAGTGAGGAGTTTAAAAGTTCGGGTCTGAAAATTGTGTTCAAGGGCAACATTGGGAAATCGAGGTTGGACGAAGGCTGAGAGCGGGAGGATGAGGGTTGTTTGCCCTTTGAGGACCCTTCTGCGGGCTCTTTGCCCTTGGCAGACTTTCTACAAGATAGAATCAGAATCATGGCAAAAGTATAGAAATGATCAAACGACACAAGGAAATGAAAGGCAATCACAATGGTTTGATCATGGTTTTCACAACCCAATCAAAGCAAAGTTTGATAAAGAATGGGTCAAATGGAAAGACACGACATGAACAAGGTCACGGCACCAAACACCCAACCAAGAGAAAAACACAAAAAGAGATAACAAGATTAGACTGCCATTTCAAAGATCTAAACTGAATGGAAGTAATCGTAACGTAAGCTTACTTAGGTGCCATGAAGTTGAGAGGCGAAGCTTCAGGTACGCGCACAAGAGAAGAAGATGAAAAAGACTCGCAGTAAGTGGCTGAGAAACCAACTGCAAGAAGATACCCACGCGCAGAAGAGACTCGCGCACAGAAGGGACTCGCGCACGGGATGAAGAATCGCAGGGTGCCGAAACTTTCACGCACACACAAATGCAGGAGCAAGGAAGGGGTTTTCGGCACTAGGGCTTGGTCGCAAGGTTTTGTAAGGTGTTAACAGGTTGGTGGATCGATCCACCAACCAATATTTAATGTGATTGATCGGATCACCGTTCGATCAGGGAGCGCCCAGACCGATCAGGCTCCAGCCTGATCGGACTAGATTGATCCTGATCGGTCGGGTGACCGATCAGGAAAGCCCCTGATCGGTCTCGATCGATCAGGCAGAGACCCGAATAGATCAGGTTTCTAGCTGAGTCGTATTCTAGGAGACCTGCCTGAATCGGGTTCTGTAGGACCGGTATTCACTATGACAAGGGGGCCTCCTGATCGGTCTGTGGACCGATCTAGGACTCACGACAGGAGAGGTCTTATCGGTGGATTTGATCAAAATCACACGAATCTTGTGGATCCTCTGGATCGGTCGGGTGACCGATCAGGTTACCTCCTGATCGGTCCGGTGACCGATCAGATATCAGGTATTGTCGATACAAACCTGAAACTTCAGTTTCAGACTTCCAAATCAGTTTCCATACGATCTTGTGGAAGGATATCGACTTTGGAAGGTTTTCTCTTGACTATAATTGATCCCATAACAAGAATCAAAGGTCCTTATAGGTTTAACAATCAATTTGCTCCACCAAAGTGAAGTCAAATGCAAACACAAACATTCAATCAAATTCAACCAAGTTTGTATCAAAGTGAAGTCTCCAATCAAGTTTCCTTGATTGGAATGTCCAAGTATAATCATGGAGCCAAATACGCATATGTTATGCATTGGTTTTCCCCATACTTGGTCACCTTAGTGATTATTGTCTCGTCAACTAAATTTCTCAAGGGACGCATTGACATTTTGAGAAATTAAGTTGATCCTAACATCTCACCCCATATCTAGCAAACAAAAATATTTTGTTAAACCTTATAGTTTGTGTGAGATGTCCCCAAGTTACCCAATCATTGTTCCCAACAATTCGAATTAATCATGAAGGATTTTGAGTGTTGTTAATCCTATGAAGCACGACACATTCCCAATTCCCTTCTTAAGAAACTAAATTCATTTTCGGGAAGTGATTTAGTGAAAATGTCCGCTAAATTTGATTTGGACTCTATATGTGAGAGTACAATATCTCCTCTAGCAACATGATCTCTAATGAAATGGTGACGCACTTCAATATGCTTGGTCCTAGAATGATGGACTGGATTCTTGGTTAGGTTGATTGTGCTTATGTTGTCACACAACACTTGCACACCCTTGTAGCTCAATCCATAGTCCTCTAATGTATGAATCATCCACAAAAATTGCGATACACTCTCTCCCGTGGCGATATACTCTGTCTCGGTCGTGGAGAGAGCAACACAATGTTGCTTCCGACTTGACCAACTAACTAAAGACGATCCTAGGAATTGGCAACCCCCACTTGTGCTTTTTCGGTCTAACTTGCATCCAGCATAGTCGGAATCGGTATAGCCAATTAGGTCAAATGATTCGGTACGGGGGTACCATAGACCAACTCCAATTGTGCCTTTAAGATATCTCAAAATTCTCTTAACAACAATTAAGTGAGATTCCTTAGCACAAACTTGATACCTAACGCACATACCCACAGCAAAGAGTATATCAGGTTGACTAGCTGTGAGGTATAGCAATGCTCCGGTATTGAGTCAAGTCAACAGGTTTACCACTCTCATCATTGTCTAATCTTGTGTTTGTAGCCATGGGAGTGGTTACCGCTTTTGAATCATTCATTTTAAACTTTCGAAGCATTTCTTGAGTATATTTGGATTGGTGCACATGGATTCCATCTCGAGTTTGCTTGATTTCAAGTCCAAGGAAGAAGATCAATTCTCCCACTAGACTCATCTCAAATTCACTCTCCATGTGGCCAATAAACTCATTCAAATAGCCCTTGTTGTTTAAGCCACAAATAATGTCATCGACATATACTTGGGCCACAAATATATTGTCACCATCTCTACGTAGAAATAGTGTAGGGTCTATTTGGCCTCTAACAAAGCCTTTTTCAATTAGAAATGTCGACAATCGCTCATACCAAGCTCGGGGTGCTTGTATAAGGCCATAAAGTGCCTTTTTGAGCTTGAACACATGGTTTGGAAATTCGGTACTCTCAAACCCCGGAGGTTGTTCGACATAGACCTCTTCTCTTATTAAACCATTTAGAAAGGCCGATTTGACATCCATTTGATAGAGCTTGAAACCACGATGCACTGTAAATACAAGCATCAATCGGATGGACCCTAATCGTGCCACGGGAGCGTAAGTCTCATCGTAATCAAGGCCTTCAACTTGACTGTAGCCCTTGGCTACTAAGCGTGCCTTGTTTCTAATGATTTCTCCCTTATGGTTCAATTTATTTTTGAAGACCCATTTGGTTCCAATGATGGTGGTCTTCCTAGGTCTAGGGACTAAGTCCCAAACTTGACTTCTTTCGAATTGACCTAGTTCATCTTGCATGGAAATGATCCAATCGGGATCATTCAATGCTTCGTCAATTTTCCTAGGTTCAATTTCGGAAATTAAGGCAACTTCATTAGCCTCATTTCTAAAGAATGATCTAGTTCTAACCCCATGATGGATGTCTCCAACAATTTGGTCTTGGGGATGACTAGAGGCTAACCTAGTTTGCCTTGGTGTTGGTGGTGCTTCTTGAATGGTTTCACTAGACACAAGCTCAGCCTCAGGATCCGGCTGAACAATGGGTTGTCTAGGCTCACCGTCATCAGACTCATCACCATCAACAACATTTGGAATTTCATTCAAACTTAGTCTCCTAAGTTCGAGTTGAACTCCTTGGACATCTTCTGATTGGTCATGTGCTTTTGGAATTTCTTCAAAAACAACATCAGAAGATTCTTCAACCAATCTAGACTTCTTGTTGTAGACTCGGTAGGCTTTGCTAACGAGGGAGTACCCGACCAGTATCCCTTCATCAGTCTTTGCCGTGAACTTTCCAAGATGGTCCTTGGTGTTTAGAATAAACACCTTACAACCAAACACCCTAAGATGTTTAACTGTAGGTGGTTTTCCAAACCAAAGTTCGTGAGGAGTCTTCCCTAGAAATCTATGAATGAGGACTCGATTTTGCACATAGCAAGCTGTATTCACAGCTTCAGCCCATAAATAGCTCGGTAAAGAGTACCCATTGAGCATGCTTCGTGCAGCCTCTTGTAAGACCCGGTTCTTCCTCTCTACAACACCATTTTGTTGTGGTGTCCTAGGAGTGGAGAACTCATGTCTATATCCTCTATCTTGACAAAACTCTAAAAATCGTTGGTTTTCAAATTCACCTCCATGATCACTTCTTATTGTCTTAATGGTTGATGATTTTTCATTTTCAACTCTTCTACAAAAAGAAATGAATACATCTAAGATTTGATCCTTATATTTTAGAAAATAGGTCCAAGTGTATCTAGTAGAATCATCAATGATCACAAAACAATATCTACTACCATTCATGGATATGATAGTGCTACAATCAAACAAGTCATGTGTAGTAAATCTAAAGCAGTAGAGGTACTTACAATGCTTTTACCTTTGTGAGAAGATTTCGTTTGCTTACCCATTTGGCATGCATCACAAAGTTTGTCCTTTTCATACTTGATGCTCGGTAAGCCACGAACCAATCCCTTGTTGGCCAATTTCCGAATATTCTTCATGTTCACATGTGCTAGTCTCCGGTGCCAAAGGGTGGACTCATCTTCTCTTGACATGAAACACTTAACAAGAGCATTAGTAGCACTTTTAAATGAAACTTGGTAAATGTTGTCTACTCTAGTTCCTACTAGTACCATGTCAAGGTTGTCATGTTGTCTAACTAGACATTAACTTGATTGGAAATCAATTGTGTAACCCGCATCACACAATTGACTGACACTTAGGAGATTAAATGTCATCCCCTTGACTAGAAGAACATTCTTAATTCTAAGACATTCGGATATTTGAATGTCTCCTATCCCTATGACCTTAAGACTACCATTGTTACCAAAGGAAACATTACCTCTACTTTTTCTTTGAAGGGTAGTAAACAATGATCTATCCCCGGTCATGTGTTTGGAGCACCCACTATCAACAAACCAAGTTGATAGATGCTCTCCCTCAATCACAGCCTACACAATTCGAAAAATAGAAGATTTAGGTACCCAAACCTTGGGACCTAAAGCACCTACTAAGCAAGACTTAGGCACCCATGCCTTGACTGTTTTCCTTTGAGTCCTAGATGTCCTAGATTGTCTAACATCAGTCCTAGACATTAAAGAAACAAAAGATGGTTCTTTGGGTCGGTAACCAATACCGACCCTATTGTAGACTGCCCTTTGGGCATTTAGGATCATGTCTAGAGTCTTTGAGCTAGTTGAGAATTTCTCAAGAACACTCTTGAGTCTCTCAACCTCACTCTTCAATGATTTATTCTCATCCTCTAACATTTCTACATGTAAATCATCTACATCCTCATCCCTAGAGGATTTCAATTGTTCAACTTCAATTTTCAATGATTTAATTTTGTTCTTTGACTTCTTCAAATAATCTGTTAAACAAGCAATTGTTCTATAGCATTCTTCAAGTTCGGGAGTGATTACCTCTTCATCATCCGAAGATGATGAAGCCGCGTTTGAGGAGTTGGAGGATTCATCACTGCTTTCTTCTCCTTCTAGAGCCATAAGTGCCACATGCCGTGTGCTCTTCTCATCCTTCTCTTCATCGGATGAACTAGAGGAGGATTCATCCCAAGTGGCCTTCAAGGCCTTCTTCTTTTTCTTTGATTTCTCCTCTTTCTTCTTGAGTTTTGGGCAATCCTTCTTGAAATGCCCTTTCTTGCTACACTCATAGCAAGTAATGTTAGTCTTATCAATCTTAACTTCACTAGGATTACCTTTACCCTTGAAGCGTCGACCCTTCCTCATCATCCTTCTAACAAAATTTGCCATCTCAGAGGAAGAAGACCCGCTGCCATCTTCCTCGGACTCGTATTCGGATTCGGATGAAGATGAAGATGAAGAGGCTTCCTTCTCTTCTTCTCCTTCTTCTTCCTAGTCTTTTCTCCTGCAACTAAGGCAATCCCCTTCTCCTTGGGGCCTTTGTTAGCCATTTCATGTAATTCCATCTCACAAAACAAATCATCTAACTTTACAATTGATAGATCCTTAGAAACTTTGTAGGCATCCACCATGGATGACCACAAAGCATTCCTTGGAAAAGCTTTTAGCACATACCTCACAAGGCCGCGGTTTTCGACCTTTTCATCAATAGAGTGGAGACCATTCAATACCTCTTTGAATCTACTGTGGAGCTCACTTACGGTTCCACTCTCCTTCATGGAGAGGTTTTGGAGTTGGTTGAGAAACAAGTCCCTCTTGGCAATTCTTGAATCTCGGGTACCCTCATGAAGTTCAATGAGCTTATTCCACAAATCTTTTGCACTTGTAAATGGACCAACCTTGATGAGTTGATCCTTGTTCATGCCACATTGTAAGGTCACCACCGCCTTCGCATCGGCTTCACTCTTTCGGGTTTGTTCAGCCGACCAACGCGAGGATTCCAACTCTTTGCCTTCATCATCCTTTGGAGGGGTGAAACCCTCCTTCACAGCGAACCAAGTGTTGATATCCATCTTTAGATAGTACTCCATCTTCGATATCCAATATTGAAAATCTGAACCATCGAAGAAAGGAGGTCGAGTGGTGCTAAAGCCTTCTCTCAAAGCCATTGATGATAGCTCTCGGTTGTTAATCCGCTTGTACATAGCCCCAAGCTCTGATACCACTTGTTGGAACTTGGATGGCTAGAGGGGGGGTGAATGTAGCCATATACTTGAACTTTAGTACTTATCAAATTTCTGCATTTCAGAGGTTAGGCAGCAGCGAAAGCAAAACTAAATGCAGAATCTAAGTAATCAACACAAAACGCTAACAAGAGGATTTACAAGGTTTGGGGATAACTTGCCCCTACTCCTTGGCGTGCCCTTAAGGTGGGCGATCCCTTGATCGTCGACAGATCAAGCCCCGGAAAATCCGAATAGAAAGAAACCTCCTTCTCGGTGGAGTGACATCTCCACAGCGTTTCAAGATGAATCAAGTATGAAGTACAGGAAACATAAGAAAGATCTTACTTAGCACATAGAACCTCAAGAACACTGGCAAGCTTCTCCTCAAGCTCCACCCAGCGTAGATCTCATGCAAAAACTCCCTTCTTCGTGTCTTCTCGCTAGTGGACTTGCCAAGCTTCCTGTTCCTCTTGCAAGTGCTCAAGTAACAGATGGTTGCTTCTAAGATCACAGTAGCTTGCTCAAGAGAGTAGCAGGACAAGTGTGGAGCAAGCTGGTTGATGAGAACTGATTGCAGGAGTGTTCACTCAAAAATTCGTTCCTTCTCATCTTCTCCGCTACCCAGCTTAACAAGCCTCCATCGCCAGGTCACGTTCCTCTGCAGCAGCTCCCAGCTGCTCACCTGCAACAGCCAGCTACACCTGGACTCACTGAAACCCCTCCAGTTCAGCCCCAGGTCACCAGCTCTTCAGCCATTGCAGCTCACGCCAGAGGACGTTGCAACTTGTTGAAGCAAAACGCCAAGCCTGCTGTAGCGACAACCTGCCTTTGACTTCCCATGGATGATCCCTGAGTCACCTGCACACTTAGCAGCACATTAGGGCACCAAATCAACAGAAGATCAAAGCAACAGAGAGTATCAGTGGAGATCAGAGAAATCAAAACGCAATCAGATGCCTGACACCGCTTTTGAATTAAAGCTGTCAGCTCCTGATCGGTCATCGGACCGATCAGAGTGACTCCTGATCGGTCCCCAGACCGATCAGGATGGGCTCAGACCGATCAGGCTCCAGCCTGATCGGTCCCCAACGCTTAATTAATAATCGCGATGTCATTCCTGATCGTTCACCGGACCGCTCGCAAGTCGTGGATCGGTCACCAGACCGATCCACCCCTTTACAGTGTGCTCTCTTAGATTCGCAGCCCAACCCTCTGATCGGTCATCAGACCGATCAGGGTGTGGCCTGATCGGTCACCAGACCGATCCGGACACCACCTGACCGATCAGGCTCCAACCTGATCGATCATAGTGAGGAGCTCGCGACACCTGATCGTTCATCAGAACGGTCCCAACAGTATCCCTGATCGGTCACCAGACCGATCAGGAGACGAACAGAAGCCAAACAAACCTTTCTGTTCTCTCCCTGATCGGTCACCAGACCGATCAGGAGACGAACAGAAAGTTGATCAAACCTTTTGTTCTCTCCCTGATCGGTCACCGGACCGATCAGGAGACGAACAGAAAGTTGCCAAAGTTTCTGTTCTCTCCCTGATCGGTCCCCAGACCGATCAGGAGATGAACAGAAGCCAACCAAGGTTTCTGTTCTCTCCCTGATCGGTCACCAGACCGATCAGGACTTGGCTGGATCGGTCACCAGACCGATCCACTAAGTGGCACCGTGCCAACTTCGTGCCAAGCTTCCCTGATCGGTCACCAGAACGATCCAGGCAAGGTCACAAGCACTCTAAGTCAAGAGAACTGGCTCCCAGCCTCCCTGACTCGTGCTCAGTCCCCTGGACCAAGACACCATGCCCAGTCTCACTCACTGGGACTTCAACCTAGCCCTCCAGGCTAGGAGTTTTCACCTAACCCTCCAAGTTAGGACTTTTCACCTAACCCTCCAAGCTAGGACTTTTCACCCAACCCTCCAAGTTAGGCTTTTATCAACCTAGCCCTCCAGGCTAGGACCAGGCCCTCCAAGCTGGGATTTCATCAACCTAGCCTCCAGGCTAGGACCAGACCCTCCAGCCGGGGTTTCATCCACCTAGCCCTCCAGGCTAGGACCAGGCCCTTCAGGCCAGGCTTTCATCCACCTAGCCCTCCAGGCTAGGATTTCATCCACACCTAACCCTCCAGGTTAGGACTTTCATCCACCTAGCCCTCCAGGCTTGGACCAGGCCCTCCAGGCTGGGCTTTCATCCACTTAGCCCTTCGGGCTAGGATTTCATCAAACCTAGTCCCACTAGGTATGCCTAGTCCACAACCAGGACTTAACCCCAATCATAATCATCTTATCAGCCTAAACTAAAATCGGTGTCAACACCAAAATAACAATCAGGATCAGACTGCATCAACATCATATTCCTCCTGATCTGCCTGTTAGCATGGTGAAGCTTTCTGGCTTGATGGCGATCGAGCTCAAAAACTCTCAGAAGCCTACAGAGAACCCCTCTAAAGCTTCGACAGCTCCGGACGAAGAAAATCAGCGATCAAACGGAAGCGATTGACGGCAACAAAACTCCGGTGAAACCCTCACCTGAGCTCCTTTCAGAGAAGAATTTGGTTGCAAACTTAACCAGAAATCGAACTCGATTATCTGAAATCTTGAAAACAATCGGATCTGATGTTGGCTGTGCAATGAAAACGGAGAAGAAAACTAAAGAAAACATGAAGAACAGATGAACTCGCGACGACCACTGCTGTGGAGAAGTTTCTGCTTTTTCTTAATTCCCATTTGAAATTGAACGGTTATGATCATCCTCGCCTCATCCAATGGTCAGATCATCTCGGATTGAAGCCAAACCTTCCCAATCTCCATCAATGGTCAGGATCTTCCTCTCAGCATCTCGGATCTTTCAGATCTGCAACGGATGGCTCAAATCTCCTTGCTTTTTGAATGGATGGTTTAGACGCCTCTTAAGCCTGATCCAACGGTCAGATGGCTTCTGATTGGGACCAAAATTTCATATCTTGATCTGTGGTCTAGATTAACTCTATCTTGAGCTCGGATTGATCTGAAGCTGATAGATGGCTCAGATCTCACCGTTTCTTGATTGGACAGCCCACATTCTTCCAATGCTTGATTATCTTGATCCGAATCCAATTCTGACTCAAACTCGATCCAATTTGACCTAGGTCCATGATCATTCAAAGCCTACAAAATTAGATTTAAATTTTAATGCCACAATATCTCAAATATAGAAAGAATTTCATCTAAACCCAAAAATAGAAATAACTCATGGAACCTAGTGTGAATACAAGATTAAGCATATAAAAAGGATCAAAACATGGATTTGAGAGCCTAAATTGATTAACAAAATGGTAATTATCAGCAGTCGACTGGTCCGAATCCTAAGCCTAAGGTTACACTCCCCGAGTACATTTCTCTCCGCACTCGAACCCTCCCGGCTTAGCCCCTGAGTACAATGACTCACACTTGGACCCTCACAACTGATAGTGATATGAGAGAAGTGTCCTAAGGCAATCGCCTTATGATTGTAAACATTTATCTTAATAAATGATAATTCACTATTTGAGTATACATGTTAGTGTATTTGATTGGGATCTTAAACTCATCTACTGAATGTCCACAATACAATTCACAGCATAAGAGAATTTGTGATGGGATCACAACTGGTGATTATCTCTACATGTGCAATTGTGAAGTATTGAAAATATCCCTAGTCGATGAATTGATAAAAACGGACACTATCAATTCTGTTGAGACTAGCATGGGTTATTCTCTAATCAGCTGATTTTCACTGGCTGGTGACATTGGGATGTCCGGAGATAAACATGGATGCTAGTTAAGGGAACTAGTTCATTGGAGTGACTAGCTGTAAGACTTCATATGGTTATCTATATAGATATGTCAATAAAGTTCTTACTGCAGCTTTAGTGCGATGTTCCTTTGACTTGCGGTGTTCAAGTCATCTTGGTTATGGAGACTTATACTTTAACATCTTAAGCAAGCATCTCCAAGAAGGTGTGGACCCAGGATGATTGGGTATAAGCCGAAGTGCCCGAAGATGTTTGAACAGCCTACAAAGGATTCACCACTCCTTGCGAGGAGATGTATACCCAGGCCTATCGTCGGATTGTTACTCAAAACCTCTGGCCAGAGTATATCATGTTTAGAGTGCGAGTCTCTTAAATACATGAGAGTAATTAGAAATCCAAAGGACGAGAAAGACACTACTTGGGCTAGGTGTGACGTAGTCAGCCTAGTGGGGACTGACACAAATAGACCGTGTCCTGAACCAAGTGGATATAAGATAGTGAACGGAATGGGGCACGATTCATTAGAGTTGCTGAAGGGTTTCAGAATTACTTCTGAGGTCAACCGTTGATCTTTCGATTAATTGGGGGTCATGATGTACTACTAGGTGCCACTCATGATCGTTCTATAATTAGTTGATTATAGACGGCCAACATAAATCGAAAGCCTATTTAGTCACACGCACTACGAGTAATCCGAGGGATTTAAAACAAGTTGAAAATTGGATTTTCCAATCAAGAGAAATAAGTCGAATCTGAGTTAATCAGAGGCGCAACGGAAGCTAAAATTGACTAAGTCTTTTGAAGGCTTATTGGGCGAATTAAATGAGTTTAATTCGCGATGGAAACGGCTTGGTTTGGCCGACCAAAGAGGGTGTCCACCCTCTTGGTTTGGCCGGCCATTAAAAAGGGGATAAACCAATTTAATTAGTTTAATTAATAAAATAAATCTAGCGCGATTTGTTTTATAAATTATGGATAAATAAATTTTTGTATAAAGAAATTTATATAAATAAATTTATAGAAATTTATTCTTTTATGGAAATTAAAATGATCCATGGAATGGTTTATTTTAATTGTATAAAATCAATTATGAATTGATTTTTCCATAATAAGAAAGTTTATAAATTTCTTGTAAAATTTATTCCATAATAAAAGGAGAGATATATTTATTTTATTATAAAGTTAGTTATAATAAAACTTGGTTTAAACGGAATAATTCATAAGAGAATTTATAGGATAAATTTGTTATGAAAATTCCGTTAAGAGAATTTGTTTTATTATAAAGTTAGTTATAATAAAACTAGGCATAACAGAATAAGTCATAAGAAATTTTATAAGATAAATTTCTTATGATAACTAATTCCGTTAATTCTGTTAAGAGGGAGACTTGGCAAGGGAGAGGCTACTATATAAAGGAACCAAAGGCAAGCCCTAAATTTCAATTGAGTAATCAAGAGATTAGTAGCTTTCTCTCTCTCTCTCTCTTATTCTCTTCTTCCCTTCTCTCAAGCTAGGGCTGGCGCCCATCTTCCAAGCTAGGGCCGGCGCCCATCTTCCAAGCTAGGGCCGGCACCCCTTGTCCAAGCTAGGGCCGGCGCAACCTCAACCTCCCTTGAGGTTGCCGTGAGCCACCATCACCAAGGAGAAGCCAACCAAGAAGAAGAAGAAGCGGATCACAACTCCTCTCTTCTCGGAATTTAGATTCCGTTACTTTGGTGGTTAGTTTCCTTTCTTCCTTCTTAATCTTTTAGTTGTGTCTTCGGAGAATCTAGTAGTTCTCGTCGGCACAAAACTCGTGGCTTTGCGAAGTCATCCCGAAGAGAACTCGGCGTGGACGCGAATAGAGGCGGAGCTTCCAAGGGACGCTACGGTTGGATCTCGTCCCTTACTTCGAGTTACGAGAGGTACTTAGTAAATTAGTTTACCTTTCCGCAAAGTTTTAATTTATGATTATGTCCACACATCATAAGGTTGCATGCTAGATACGTGGTTAAAATAATTTAGGAAATTATTTTATGCTAATTCTTCCGCTGCACGTAAAAATTTAAAAATTTTACGAACCCGTATCCTTGTCAACATGCACCCGGTCCCAACAACAACCTGGTCGACTCGTTACCAGTAGCCTCGACTATTGCCTTCACGCCCTCTTCATCTTCGGCCCTCGTCCCTCGGATGCACACAAGCCTCCAGCTTCCCTCCATGCCGTCCTTCACGTACGCCTCAAAGTCCGCGTCCCTCAGCTCATCGTCCCTTCTATCCACGGTCCCTCGAATGCACACACAAGCCTCCAGCTTGCCTCCATGCCACCCTTCACCTGAAGACATCAACCAAGTCTATGTGTACCTGCACACTTGCAAACTCACGTACACATATTAGTTCAACAACAAATCCTAACTTAACCATATTGACCACACACCTCAAAACCCATGATCCTCCAGATCATATTAGGGTCGATTGCCCCAACAATCTCCCCCTTTTTGATGTGTGATAATATGTTAAGTTAGGTAAACATAAACAACAATAAGAATAGTAATTGAAAATTAAAGCATAGCAAACAAAGAGGCAACCTCCCCGTTAACTTATACTCTCTCCCAATTTTCAATTCTCACAACACCACAATCACCATGTTAAGTTCTCCCTAACTTAACACCACTCACAACACCAAGTTAAGTTCTACCCAACTTAACACCATAATTTTCCCATGTCAAGTTAAACCTAACTTAACACACAAGTTCTCCCCCTTTAACACCATCAAAAAGATTGCCCAAGCAATCCTAACCCTAGTGCCAAAAAGAACTTACTAGATTTCTTAAAAACTCTTCAGAAATCACTGATATGCATTCTGCCCGAACCATCAGTCGACTACCCCCAGGGCAGTCGACTGATACTCCCATTTCTAAATTTTCAGTCGAAATTCAGAAACCTCTAGAAACTTCCAGAAAATCCAAAAAAATATAAAATTTTGCAAGCACATTTGTTAGGATATACTCTATCCTAGAAAAATAAAGGTTCATGAAAAATACCAAATGTGCTTGAATTTTAGTACAAACTCGAATTTTCTCAAAAATAGACATTTTGTATCAACTTTCAAACCTATACATAATTCCATGTATTTGCCAACTCTAACCATTCTCATTTTACACATGAAATTGCCCTCAATTCTCCCCTTTCTCTTATGTATTCACAATATGGTACAATCTCCCCCCTTTTTTCATCCTTAATCCCAAATGCATACATACAAAGCCTCCCCTTGTGCCCACATAATCCATATTTCATCATGGAATAGCAAGTCATGAATTTTAAACAATATAAGCAATCAACAAGTCATGACATAAAACTCATAAAGGCAAAATGAAAGGAATGTCATTAAGCATAAATAAAGTTTCATACAAAGTCATAGTGGCACAAAGGCTAAAACCCCAAAGTAATTAAGCATTACAATACCAAAATAAGTGTTTGAGAGATAAAATATAAATCTAAACAAAACACTCTCAACACTGGAATCATCAAGTCAAGCTGACTACATCTCGTCGCCTAGAGGAGGAGGAGGAGGAGGTCCCTGATATGTGAGGTGCAGCTGTCGTATCATCTCGTACATCTCATCCTGGCGCTGCTGGAACCCCTAGCAAAACTCCGTGAGGCCATGAACCTCCTCCTGAATAGCAGTCTGTGTCTGCTGGAAGCCGTGGAAGTCCTCCGGATGCTGTGAACCTCAGACTGTAGCTAGGAGAATTCCTCTCCTGTAACTCCATCAGCAAGCTCCTCACCAGGGCCGGCGGGCTCAGGATGCTCCCACCAAACAAACTCCCCCTGTCTGCACTCTATCCCTGCCAAGGACAAATGGTGTATGCCAATCTGATCATAGTCCTTTAACAGGTGACGGATCTGACCGCTAGATGTACATATACCTCGAGACTCGAAGAACTCGGTCAGAACATGACAGAAAGGCATGTAAATCTTCCCATTCACACTATGGGAAAAATGACAGATAGATGTAAACACATACAGGGTGATATCAATGTCTAGCCTCTTCTCTAGGGCATACATCATGACCAAGTGTGGCAGTCGAATCCTAGACCGCCCCTTGGTAACAATGGGTAGTAGGCACTTTAAGACTATCTTATATAGGGCATTGCTAAAAGGACTCATGCTCTGTGTATCAACGATACGCTCTGAAATACGGCGATGTCTTCCAAAATAATGCATGTGGATTTGGTTAATAGTGACATCGGGGAAAGTAAAGGGCTCAACAACTTTTGGAAAATATGTAACTGCATGATTAGACGCCCTACACCATAAAAATGCACCTAGAACAGTGGATGAAAAAGGAATAGTGACTCCTGCCACCATGGACTCATAGAGGTCATTATTTAGATCAATGCATGTGAGGTTCGCATAGAATTCTTTGCATAGATCTTGGTTAATGTCATGCTGACAGTAAACTAATTTTTTTACCCCAAAATGAGTAATCATCTCGGCAATCTGTGGGGATTTCTCCTGAAAATAAGACCTATTTAGATATCTACAACTCATTATCACAAACTCATTTTCGTCGAATCTCTTCCGACACTCCACAGTTCGGAATCGAGATTCCCCCGAGTCTACCCGACCATGTTGAGATGATCCCTCACCTCTTTGTCTCTTAGAGGCCAACCTAAAGCGTGACACAATATGCATGTATACCAAATCACCCCCACAAAAGAAAAGGACAAAGAAAACATGCAAAAATTGACACATTAGTCCCAAATCATGGTTTAAATTGAAAAGATTAAGTTGTCCAAGGTTTTAGCTCTTTCCCAATCATTGCATGATGGCAATGAGTAGAGAATCGACTTGAAGGAGGAGATTCTATAAATCCTAGTTTTAGATCGAAGATGAAGGAAGGCTAGGGAAGTGTTTTTAGGGCTTAGGAAGGCCTTGGATCAAGAGGGGAGGTTGGGGAAGAAGGATCTCGCGGGGGTGGCACACCAAAACCCTAGGTTTTGGCCACCCCCGCGCGGTCTGCGCTTTATAGATTCTACGGATCAGTCGACTGCTCTTGGGGCAGTCGACTGAGAAAGCATACAGAAGGCTTCTGGATTCGGGACCAGTCAACTGCCCCTGGGGTAGTCGACTGATAACACATACAGAATATTTTTCAGTCGAGATCAGTCGACTGGTCCTAAACCAGTCGACTGATATCTGAATTTTAGTCCTTCAGCCTAATTTTAAAAATGTCTAATTAATTCCACAAATCTCCAAAAAATCTAAAATTTTGTGGAGAGATTTGTGAAACCTATGTCTACTTGGGAAAAATATGTCTTCAACCAGAACTACTCCGGATCCCAAGATTGGTATAAAATTCAAAATTCTCTAAATTGTATCATTAAAACTTAACTAAAAGTTCTAATTTGGACCTCACCTTGATGCCTCTTTCCATACTTAATCACGTTACATTCCTAGCATCAAGTTATATGATATTTTCACATTAAAACCAATCTTCTCCCAATATGGCCCTATTTTCCCCTTTTTCATAATAAAACTCTCTCTAATGTGCCAATTTCCATGGATTAAGACTCATCTTAGTCTTCCAACCCTTTTGCCCCATTTCAAAGTTTATCTAATCACCTAGGAGAAAGCCTCTGAGATCCATTGACCATGGATCCCATTTTGGCTTCTAGAGCTCTCCCTTGAGCTCCTAGCCCTAGTTGCCTCCCTAGATAACTCATTTACAAATGCAAAGCCACACCGGTGCTCCTCCGATGCTTCTTGACTTTCAACTATTATTCTCTTAACCCTATACACCTTTCTCTTGGTTAAATCTTTCTTTTCTCCTTTAAATGGTTTTTTCTTGCCATTTTAGGTCTTTTCATTGCCATAGTCATAAGGCATCCTCGAATATGACTTTTTGCTCACATTTGAATCCCTAGATTGGTATCCTAATCCTGGCCTACCATTCCTAAGGTGCTGATCCTTGTGTATCACCTTTGATCCCTTGGATCCCTTAATGAATCTATCTAGGTTCTTTTCTAATTTATCAAGTTTTACCTTTAAAACTTGATTTTCCTTTTCTAGATCCCTAACCTTAGTATCACAATGCCTATTTTGACCATTCCTAGGTCTACCCACCTTCCTAGGCATGTGCCTCCCTTTCTTAGGGTTGGTACCTTAATCCTTAGGTCTAGAACTCCTAGATTTATCATGCAATATAGAATCTTTGGTATCTTGGCATGCAATATTATTTCTATTTTTATCATGATATTTAAAACCAAAAGTACGCATGGGCAAACAATCATTATTAATTCTAGCATTTAAACAAGCATTTGGAGCATAAGTAAAGTTAGGGATTACCTCCCTTACCCTTGTAGCTCCCCCTTGATGTGAGCTCTTCTCTTTTCTTCTTTCTCCCATCTTCTTAAATGTTTCATTTTCTTGAGCTCTCCTCTTCTTGGACATTGAGTGTGATAATGTCCTAGCTCCCCGCAAGTATAGCACCTAATGTGCTTCTTTTCTTTCCTTTCCCTACAACCCACATTAGTTTTTAAATTAATGGACTTAGATTTAGGGATTACCTCCTTCTTACCTAGAGGACATTTGTCCTTGTAGTGCCCCCTTTTGTTGCATCCAAAGCATATAATGTGTTCTTTTGATTTGGCCTTGGTGGAGGTTGGAGCTTTCTCTTGCTCTTGTATGGATAAGGGTCTCTCCTCCCCCTCAATTCTTGAAGTTGATGCTTCCTCTTCTTCTCTTGATGAGGTGGAGGACCTTTCACTTGATTGTACCATTTCAATTGATGGAGTTGACGATTCTTCTACCTCTTGGTCTTCTTGGACCATGGAACTTACTTCATTTGACTCTTCTACTAATTGAGCTTGTGTAGGGCTCTTATGAGACTCTTCTAGCTTGTTCTACAATTCATATGCATTGTTATATGCCCCTACACCACTCAAAACATTGTTAGGTAAAATATGGATTAATATACTAATTACCTTCTCATTTGCCCTAGAATGATCTTGTTGCTCTTTAGTTCAATATCTAGGGCGAATCTTCTTCCCGTGCTTGTCTCTTGGAATTTTAAAGGGCTCTTCTAGCACCATTATGCATTCCCACTCCATTCCAAGCCACGTTCTCATCCTTGCTCTCCAATAGACAAAATCTTCATGGTCATAGGTGGGTGGTGTGTTGATATCATCCCCTAGCTTATTTTCCATCATTTTTCCCTCTAGCTTTCTTGCTCCCTCGACGGTTAGTCCGTAGATGAGCGCACCAAGCTCTGATACCACTTGTTAGATCGATGTCGATTGCTAGAGGGGGGGGGTGGATAGCACTTTTCGATGCTTTCTTCCTACGATGTTAGTGCGCAAGCGGAATATACTAAGTAAAAATGAAACTAACACGAAGGAGCACACCTATTTACGTGGTTCGGAGATAAAGCTCCTACTCCACGGCTGCTCGTAAGGTGGGTGATCCCTAATACGTCGGTGGATGATTCCCCGGAGCACCTCCGACTAGATCTTGTAGCTCCTTGTGGGTGGAGAAACCTCTCCACAATCTCAGGACACTATCTGAGAACAAAAGGCTACTAACTCACTCTATCCAAGCAAGTTTCGCCAAGAGAAGAAGGCCTGAAACAAGCTCCTTTAAATAGAACCCGAGACTTTTCAGGCCGCCACCAGTCGACTGCTCCCACTCAGATTTGACCGTTGACAGCCCAACGCTTCGAATTCTGGAGGCTAGCAGTCGACTGCTCCCAGGGCAATCGACTGGTCCGAATCTTAAGCCTAGGGTTACACTCCCCGAGTACATTTCTCTCCGCACTCGAACGTTCCCGGCTTAGCCCCTGAGTACAATGACTCACACTTGGACCCTCACAACCTGGTCGACTCTTTACCAGCAGCCTAGACTGTTGCCTTCACGCCCTCTTCATCTTCGGCCCTCATCCCTCAGATGCACATAAGCCTCCAACTTCCCTCCATGCCATCCTTCACGTACGCCTCAAAGTCCGCATCCCTCGGCTCATCGTCCCTGCTATCTAAGGTCCCTCAGATGCGCACACAAGCCTCCAGCTTGCCTCCATGCCACCCTTCACCTGAAGACATCAACCAAGTCTATGTGTACCTACACACCTGCAAACTCACGTACACATATTAGTCCAACAACAAATCCTAACTTAACCATATTGACCCACACACCTCAAAACCCATGATCCTTCAGATCATATTAGGGCCGATTGCCCCAACAACCTAGACTAAAAACTTAATCCTTTTGGTTTTCTCTCTTTCCTCTTCTCCCTCTTTGGTCGGCGGCATCAAACCCACCTAGAGTTTGGGTGGAGCCACTTCTTCCTTTGTGGCCGACGACTTCTACCCTCCAAGGGTTGGCTGGCGGCGCAATAGAGTGGAAGATAAGGAGGGTGGCGGTGCTAGCGTTCTTCCTTGTGGCAGGCGGTGCAAGGGAGAAGGAAGGAGAACCTTCCTTCTCTAGGGTTGGGGCAAGGATAGGGAATGGAAGGAAGGAGAAGAAGGTCTAGGAGGCTTCGGTTCTTGGTAGATCGTCGCCTACACGACGTCCAAGGAGAGGGAGGTCATACAATAGAAGATCAAGAGGTATAAAACTTGTTTTAGTTTTTCTTGTTCTTTGTTGTTCCCTATTGTTGTTAATTAATTTGTTAATTAACTTGGACCCCGATCATAAACACAAAAATCGGTGATCCTATTTCGATGTCTCTTCCACGGCTAACCAACTAGAAGAGTTGAATCACTTGAACAACAAGTTTATTCATGTTATCACCCAAGTCGTTAGCATGATAACGAAGCGGTTGCTTGAAAATTTCGTTTGTGTCTGGATTAGTTTCAACTAATGAAATTTTAATCTGGGGACACGGCGACGGATATGACTCCATGTGCACCATCTAAGGGTGATTAGCCCAACAATTGGTATCAGAGCGTAAGTTTCTAATTTTGTGTGTTAGGATTCTGTTACTTTCATACATTTTAATCATATATAATGCCGGATAATAGTAGAATCTGTGTAGCCTAACTTTTTGGTTGCAACCATGAGATCCAACTATTATGGCTATGTGTGTATGTGATTGATTATGTGTGCATGTTTGTAATATTTTTTGAATCCTCGGGGTTGGCACGGCTAGATAGTATTTAATTTTTGTAAATTAAATACGACATTGTTTAACCGCTCTTTATTTTTAGTTTACTTTCGATCTAGTAATTTTGTAGACTCCTTCGTGGAGTATAGGATCGATGATGTAAATTAAAAATTAGTTTTTATCTCGGCTCGGAGCTCCACTTGGTGACTTGCGCATGGTGATTGGAGGAGGAGACGAGGTGGCGACACGACGGGAGGCGTATTGGAAGACAAAAGGTCATAATAGTTGAAAGTTTATTTTTCCATATTTATTGCTTCTTGTTTTGATATGCGTGTTGTGTATGCTAGTAAAATTCCTTAGTTTAAATAACTAAGTGGGAGAGGGAATTTTTAATTCCCGTGACCTCCATTACAATTTGATAAGTGATGCGAACAAATTTGCGCGTTGGCTCTGAGTGCCTTCCTTCATATCGGATGAGTTTATTTTGCAGATCACTAGGTCAAAATGGTTATAGGAAATTGTTTAGGAGCGTATGATCTTCCCCATCGAAAGGGACATAATCCTAGCTAATTGCCTTAGTATCGTGTAATGGTAAACACTCAGATGTAAATAATAGAATCCTTCCCATCGAAGTTACTGCTATTATTTGTAAGGCCGAAGAGGAATCAACTATTAATTTTATTTGTCAAAAGTTAGGTTGACAAGATAATAAAATTAATGGGTAAAACCTCCTCTTATAAATGTAGAATTCATATACGTCCACACTATCGTGGCATACGATATTCTCGGTGTTTTGAGGTATTGGTTGTTTTTAAAATTTTATTGTTTGAGGAATCAATAATTTTTTGAAAACTAATGTTTTGATCATTGTGATTCTTAGGTATTTTCAATATGACTTTTAACCCACTTGCTGTGATTTTAAAAGAAAATAAACTTACTGGCTCTAACTACATTGATTGGAAGAGAAACCTGAACATTCTCTTGACTGCTGAGGAGTACAAATTTGTACTCATTGAGGACTATCCTCCTACACCTAGTGATGATTCTAGTGAAGAGGAGAAAAAGAAATATAGGAAGTGGGCCAAGGCAGATGAGAAGGCGCGGTGTTACATTTTGACTTCTATGTCAAATGTGCTACAACATTAGCATCAGGCTTTTTCCACTACCTATGACATGATGCTCAATCTCAAGGAACTCTTCGGACACCAGAGTTAGGTTTCTAGGTAGGAGGCTATGAGAAACTTGATGATGACCACCATGACTGAGGGAACACCCGTGAGGGATCATGTTTTCAAAATGATGGCTCATTTAAATGAGATGGAAGTCCTTGGAGCGCAGATCGATGGGGAGATCCAGGTCGATATCATTCTCCAGTCTCTACCTAGGAGTTTTGAGCAGTTTCGCCTGAACTACAACATGAATAGAAGGTTGTATTCGTTGGCAGAACTTCTGAAGAACTCTAGGTTTTCTTCGGTAGAGGGGCTTTTTCATCAAAGTGCTCATGCTTTTGTTGCTCAATGGTTTCTACTTCTAGGCGACATGCAAGAAGAAGAAGAAACAAGGTGTAGCAAAGAAAGCGGTTGGACCTCAAGGAACTCAGGCTGGAGTGAAGAAGCCGAAAGGCAAGTGCTTCACATGCAAGCAGACTGGACATTGGAAGGCAGGCTATCCTCGCCGAAAGGAGAAAAAGGTATATCTTTTTCTTTGGTCGTTGAAACATGTTTAGCGATGTTATCTACCGGTACCTGGTGTGTAGATACTGGAGCCACTGATCATGTCTGCAATTCTTTGCAGGGGTTCCAGGAGACCAGACGACTAGCTGAGGGAGAGATTGCTATCTACATGGGCAATACTACGGAGGTGGCGGTTATTGCAGTGGGAGATGTTTATTTATCGTTTGATAGTAATAAAACTTTAGTTTTAAGAAATTGCCTTTATGTACCTACTTTTAGAAAGAATTTAATTTCAGTTTCTAAATTGATTAAGGATGGATATTCTGTTTCTTTTAATGACAGAGTTGTTATAAAAAGAAATAGAAAAATTATCTGTTATGGGGCATTAGTTGGCAATTTGTATACTCTTGAACCAAAAACTCCCATGATGCAAATAGAAATTAATAACTCATCGTCTAACTCAAATAAGAAAAAAGAACATTCGAAAATGAACCAAACATATCTTTGGCATCTAAGACTTAGTCATATTAACCTAAGTATAATTCGAAGGTTGATAGCTGATGGACCTTTGGGTTCATTAGTGGTGGAAGATTTCCCAACCTGCGAATCTTGCTTGGAAGGTAAAATGATCAAGAGGCCTTTTAAGGCCAAGGGGTATAGAGCCAAAGATGTGTTAGAGTTGGTTCATTCTGATTTGTGTGGTCCTATGTCTATCCAAGCTAGAGGTGGTTTTGAATATTTCATCTCTTTTATAGACGATTATTCAAGGTATGGATACATTTACTTGATGCGCCGCAAGTATGAATGCTTTGACAGGTTCAAAGAATTCAAGACTAATGTGGAGAAACGTCAGGGTAAACGTATCAAGACACTATGATCAGATCGTGGTGGTGAGTACCTCTTGGGAGAGTTTAGGAGTTACTTATCAGAGGCTGGGATTCAATCCCAATTATCCGCACCTGGTACGCCCCAGCAGAATGGTGTAGCGGAGCGAAAGAATAGGACTCTTATGGAGATAGTTAGATCGATGATGAGCTATTCTGAGTTACCGGATTCGTTCTGGGGATATGCTCTGGAAATGGCAACGTATATTCTAAACTTGGTACCATCTAAATCAGTACCCTCTACTCTCACAGAATTGTGGATTGGGCGAAAGCTTAGTCTAAGACATATTCGGATTTGGGGTAGCCCAGCACATGTGTTGAAGGGAAATGCTGATAAGTTGGAATCTCGTACAGAAGTGCGCTTGTTCGTAGGCTATCCTAGAGGAACAAAAGGAGGTTTGTTCTATAGTCCTAAAAATCAAAGGGTGATCGTTAGCACGAATGCCCGATTTTTAGAGGAAGACAATGTGATGAACCACAAGCCCATTAGCAAGATTGTTCTAGAGGAATTGGCAGGGGATGTCCCTACTTCAGTACCAACGGTACAAGAGGACATACCACAAGTGACTGCACCGCGTGTCACAGAGGATACACAGGTAGTACCTCGTCGTAGTGGGAGGGTTGTTAGACAGCCTGATAGATTCATGTTCTTGGGAGAGTCTTCGAACTTGGTCCCTGGCAAACAAGAACCTGATCCCTGGACATATGACGATGCACTCCAAGATAAAGATGCAGTATCTTGGCAAAGGGCGATGAATTCGAAGATAGAATCTATGGGTTTTAATCAGGTCTGGGAGCTTGTAGAACCACCCAATGGTGTAAAAGTCATTGGGTGCAAGTGGATGTACAAAAGAAAGAGAGGAGTAGACGAGAAGGTTGAGACCTTCAAAGCAATGCTTGTTGCAAAAGGGTATACTCAGAAAGAGGGTATCGATTATGAGGAGACCTTTTCGCCAGTTGTCATGCTTAAGTCTATGTAGATTCTCTTGTATATTGCCGCTCATATGGATTATGAGGTTTGGCAGATGGATGTCAAGACAGCTTTCCTTAAAGGAAGTCTTGAAGAAAATATCTATATGAAGCAACCAGAGGGGTTCATTGCAAAGGGCAAAGAACATCTTGTGTGTAAGCTTAATCGGTCCATTTATGGATTGAAGCAAGCTTCTAGATCTTGGAATATCCGCTTTGATGAGGTAATCCAGTCATATGGATTTTTCAAAGTCCGGATGAGTCTTGTGTATACAAGAGATGTAACGGAAACGTAGTGGTATTTCTTGTACTATACGTAGATGACATTTTGCTCATTGGCAACAATGCCAAAATGTTAACAGACGTAAGGGTATGGTTGTCCAAACAGTTTGATATGAAGGACTTAGGAGAAGTGGGACACATCCTTGAGATCAAGATTATAAGGGATCGCAAGAAAAGGATGTTGTGCTTATCTCAAGCTTCATACATTAACACTGTCCTGTCTCGTTTTAGCATGCAAGACTACAAGAAAGGTTTTCTACCTTTTCGACATGGAGTACCTTTATCTAAAGAGATGTGTCCTAAAACATCAAAGGAGATAGAGGAGATGAAGGCGGTTCCTTATGCTTTGGCTGTAAGAAGCCTCATGTACGCTATGTTATGTACAAGGCCGAATATCTGCTTTGTCGTGGGCATGGTTAGCAGATATTAGAGTAATCCAGGATAGGGACATTAGACTGCGGTCAAGAATATATTGAAGTACTTGAGAAGGACTAGAGATTATATGCTAGTTTTTCTGGCAGATCAATTACTCCCTGTGGGTTACACAGATTCTAACTTCCAATCAGATAGGGATAACAGTAAGTCTATCTCGGATTTTATGTTTACTTTATGAGGTAGAGCCATAGTTTGGAGAAGTGTCAAGCAGAAATACGTGGCGGACTCCATCATGGAAGCTGAGTATGTAGCAGCCTCTGAGGCAGCCAAAGAAGCGGTATGGCTTAGGAACTTCTTGATGGACTTGGATGTGATTCCTGGTTTTCCTAGAGCTATCACAATTTATTGTGATAACAGTGGTACAATTGCAAACTCGAAGGAACCACAAACCCATAAGACAAGTAAACACATAGAGCGCAAGTACCACCTGATACGAGAGATTGTAAAGCGAGGAAAAGTTATTGTCGCCAAGATTGCATCAGAGGATAACCTGGCAGATCCTTTTACTAAGGCCCTTCCAGTGAGAACTTTTGATAGGCATGTGGAGGGAATGGGAATCATATATATGACACTTTGATGGCAGCATAGTCTTTTGGTATAAGTGGGAGATTGTTAGAATGTATACTAAAAGCTTAGCTTTTTGTATGAACATTTACATGTTGGAATAAGAATCACATGATCATTGATTGCATTTTATATTTATATATGTGTGCATATTGTCTAATGCTTTACATTGTAGATAACATGGTGTGTGGTGTCACACAGAAGATCATGTTATCAGTCCCTTATAGAGTATAAGTAGAGGCTCACAACCTAGATGGTTATGGACAAACAATTGGGATGGTTGTAGTGTAATTTGGTATTGGTTTATCTTAACCATAGAGTTACACTAGTACACTTTGTGTGTATTGAGCGGACCAACTTTGAGGTGATTCAATTTATTGCTGACTATATAATTGAATCAGACCTCAAGTTATTATGATGTACATGCTCTTAATCCCGATATAATAACGGGCACGTGTACTTAGAATTTATTTCCTTGATTTACCAGTGAGCGAGATTTATTTGTTAAATCGATAGGCTTGGTAAATTGAAAAATAATATTATTTGCATGGTGTGTCGTTGATTATAGGAGGAAACTATGTCCTATACACTAGGATGATGATGTCCCCTTGAGGAGCTTATAAGGTTATCATGTAAATCCTGTAGGTGGACTTGGTCCAGCATGATGATAAGGTTGAGTGGTACTACTCATGGAGTTAGATGTTGATTAATCAATTGTTAGTAAAATTAATTAATCGATGGACATGCGATATCTTAAACACGGGGAGATTTATGTACATATAATATATGGAGCCCATATTTAATTATGGGGGTTAGTGAGATAATTCAATAATGATCCTTTAGTGGATTGGATCATCATTAATGGATCGGATTTTGTGGCTTGGATCCATTAGGTGGCCAAGATCCAACTCCTCCTCATGATCTCTATTGTAGCCTATAAATACCTCATGAAGCCTAGACCAAAGACCTAATCCTTTTGGTTTTCTCTCTTTCCTCTTCTCCCTCTTTGGCTGGCGGTATCAAACCCACCTAGGGTTTGGGTGGCCCCACTTCTTCCTCTTCTTCCTTTGTGGCCGACGACTTCTACCCTCCAAGGGTTGGCCGGCGGCGCAAGAGAGAGGAAGATAAGGAGGGCGGCGGTGCTAGGGTTCTTCCTTGTGGCCGGCGGTGCAAGGGAGAAGGAAGGAGAACCTTCCTTCTCTAGGGTTGGTGCAAGGAGAGGGAAAGGAAGGAAGGAGAAGAAGGTCTAGGAGGCTTCGGTTCTTGGTAGATCGTCACCCACACGACGTCCAAGGAGAGGGAGGTCATACAATAGAAGATCAAGAGGTATAAAACTTGTTTTAGTTTTTGTTGTTCTTTGTTGTTCCCTATTGTTGTTAATTAATTTGTTAATTAACTTGGACCCCGATCGTAAACACAAAAACCGGCGTTCCTATTTCGTCGTCTCTTCCTTGGCTAACCGACTAGAAGAGTTGAATCACTTGAACAGCAAGTTTGTTCAAGTGATCAATCAAGTCGTTAGCACGATGACGAAACGGTCGCTTGGAAATTCCGTTTGTGTCCAGATTAGTTTCAACTAATAAAATTTTAATCCGGGGGCACGGCGACGGATATGACTCCATGCGCACCATCTAAGGGTGATCAACCCAACAATAACTCGTTAGCGGAGTGAGAGTCTGGAATGCTTACACACGCCATGGGGATCCTGGCAATTTATTAAGCAACCTAGAATTGGGTAATACACCAGGCTTATACTACCTCACTGGGGCTCTCTATAGGGTTGGAGATGAATCACGCTCCAGGGTCTATCCAGTTTGTTTCCGCGCTCGTCCTTCAAGTAGTAAGCCCTAGAGGCTAACTTCTGGATCACCTTAAAGGTCCCTCCCCATTGGGGCTCTAGTTTGCTAACATCGCCGGTCGTCTTGATCCTCTTCCACACGAAATCCCCGACCTAGAATGCCCGAGCCATCACCTTCCAGTCGTACCTTTGCTTTATCCTTTGCCAATAGGCAAACATCCTTGCTGCGGCCTTCTCCCTAATTTCCTCAACCAGGTCTAGCTCCAAACGTCTCCTTTTTGCATTTCCTTCGTTGTATGTCTTCCACCGGTCAGACTCACACTCGACTTCCACCGACACCACCGCCTCACTTCCATAGACCAGCTGGAATGGCGGGCAACCGGTTCCTTCCCTTGGCATGGTTTGTAGAGCCCACGGGACGTTGGGAAAATCATCGACCCATGTTACACCCGCGTGGTCCAACTTCATCTTCAACCCTCTCAGAATCTCTCAATTGGCGACCTCAGCCTATCCGTTACTTTGAGAGTATGCGATGGAGGTGAAAGGCTGTTGGATTTCGTAAGACGAGCACCAATCTTTGATTCTCCTGCCCTGGAATTACCGCCCATTATCTGAGACTAACTTATGAGGGATTTCGTACCGATAAAGTGTTGGACCGAGAGAACCGATAGAGGGGGGTGAATATCGGAAATCGTTCGGATTTGTGGAAAGAGAAATTACACAGCGGAAGATAAAAATAAACACACGAACACAGTAAATTTTTACTTGGTTCGGAGCCTAGGTTGACTCATACTCCAAGGCCCACGGTCGTTGACCGTTTACTTTGGGCAATTCTATATGAGGCGCAATAATAGTTTACAAGGATTGATTTACAAATTCAGCATAGTAAACTTAACAATTAAAAAGAGGCTCTTCTTTTACCGACGTCCGATGTAGGTTGTCTTTTTCGGAGCAGCGGGACGTCGTCGGCTCGAGTTGGGAGGTTTCCGGAGTGAGGCGCGAGAGCAGAAGAGCGTAGAAGCGTTGATTGAAAGTGATGCTGGAGCCTTGGGGTCGAGGGCCCTTTATATAGGCCCTGGGGGCGCCCGGAACGTCGGGGGCGCCCCCCCCCCCCACGTGTCACACGATCCGCCTCAGTCTCGGTCAGCTTCTGATCCCCTCAAATTCGGGATCAGACCTTGACCGGGGCGCCCGGAGCGCTGGGGGCGCCCGGAGCGCTGGGGGCGCCCGGAGCGCTGGGGGTGCCCGGGTTGACCGGGTCAAATCTTATCCCTTGGCTTCGCTGGGTTGAGCTTCGATGCTTTGCTGTTGGGGGCGCCCGGGGCGCTGGGGGCGCCCGGGAGCAGTGGGGGCACCCGGGAGCACGAGGGCGCCCGGAAGTTGAGCTGTCGAAGCCTATCTTGCTTTCTTGTGTTTTGTGTTCACCTTGTGGGCGCCCGAGACACTCCGGGCGCCCTGGCCAGCTGTTGCCTCATTCCTTTGAGGCTCTCTGAGCTGCAGACGCACGTTCCTTCGGTCCTGCATCCAGGGTTAGTCCAAAACACAATAAAATAATAAAATATTAGTTTATATAGCCTTAGCTGTCTTGGTTCTGACTTTGGGCCTCCAAAATGGAACCCTAGGTCGAACCGACGCCTATTGTTCCCTCTCGATGGGGAACGCGTCCTCACCTACTCCTCTCGGGAGAATTTACCTGATGCCAACCATTCCTCTGGTTAGACTTTTGCCTGGCGGTCCTTTACCAGGTCTTGGATGCCGAGCTGTCCTTCGCCCGGTGCCTAGCATTCCTTCGCTAGGGCTTTAGTTCCAAGCTGTCCTTTGCGTGGCACCTAGCAGTCCTTCGCTAGGGCTTTTTGCCCTGGCATTCCTTCGCCAGTGCCTAGCAGTCCTTCGCTAGGGCTTTTTACCCTAGCATTCCTTCGCCAGTGCCTAGCATTCCTTCGCCAGGTGCCTAGCAGTCCTTCGCTAGGGCTTTGTATCCTGGCATTCCTTCGCCAGGTGCCTAGCAGTCCTTCGCTAGGGCTTTGTATCCTGGCATTCCTTCGCCAGGTGCCTAGCAGCCCTTCGCTAGGACTTTGTTTCCTGCACACTTAATGAGCATTTGAGACAACAAATAACACTTAACTTTGAATCCTTTGCCAATATCAAAACAAGGTTCGATATGGTGCTTTCTGCACCAACATAAAGTACGTTTTGCCACAAGAACTTTATCACCGCCTATTCGGTGATCCGCGCCAACGCTTCTCCTTCTATCCACTTGGAAAAGTAGTCCACCACCACTAATAAAAACCTTTTCTAAGCGGAGGCTATGGGGAAAGGCCCCAATATGTTCATCCCCTATTGATCAAAGGAGCAGCATACCACAGACGCTTTCATCCTATCGGTCGGTCGATGTGGGAGGTTTTGATGCATCTGACATGACAAGCAAGTAGCAACCAGTCGATCGGCATCCCTTTGCAGAGTTGGCCAATATTAACCCAAGAGCAATGCCTTCCGAGCCATGGCCCAACCTCTGGCATGGTTGCTGCAGATTCGCATATGTATCTCTCGGATCACGTAGTCGGCATCCAAGCTGCCCAGACACTTGATAGCGGTCGGGCAAAGAATCTCTTATATAGTACATCCCTGACCAAGGAATATTAAACCGCTCACTTCCTTAAGAGTCTTGCCTGCTCCCGGTCGGACGGGAGCGTCCCGTGCATCAGGTAGGAGACCAAAGGTACCCTCTAATTAGTCCCGAGCTCCAGTTTTCCCTACTGCTCCAAAGTGCATCACCAGCATTGTTTGGTCCATCGGTTGGGGGAGCACCCAAGAGCCTACCGCACTAGCTGTTAGATCGTTGATGGTTGCTAGAGGGGGGTGAATAACACTTTGTCGGTTTGTTCTTCCTACAAGGTTAGTTGCACAAGCGGAATATACCAAAATAAAAAATAACCAATGCTAACAAACCTATTTACGTGGTTCAGAGATGAAGACTCTACTCCACGACAGTCCGTGAGGTGAACGATCCCTGATCCTTCAGCGGATCACTCCCTGGATGCCCTCTGGCTAGCTCACGTAGCTCCTTGTGGGTGGAGAAACCTCGCCACAACCTTGAGTACAATCCTGAGCACTAGAGACTACTAACAAGCCTTAACCAAGCTTGTTTCATCAACGACTCCCAGCCTAAACCGAGTTCCTTTAAATAGAACTGGGTTTGAAAAACACGCGACCAGTCGACTGCTCCCAAGGCAGTCGACTGCCCCCACTCAGATTCGACAGTTGCAGCTCAACGTTTGAATTCTGATCACTTACCAGTCGACTGCCCCTAGGGCAGTCGACTGGCCCAGTCGACTGCTCCCAGGGCAGTCGACTGGTCCAGGGCCAAAAACCTTCTGTGAGTTTCTGTTTGTGCTGGCAGTCGATTGTTATAACACCAGTCAACTGCCCAACCTATACAAACCCTCATCCTCACTTCAACGGCCCTCTTCCACACGTGCCTTCAGGTACACTCGCTTGGCTTGCCCCTTGAAGTCCTCTTCCACCAGCTATCGTCCCTCAGATGCGCACACAAGTTTTCCCTTGGCTTGCCTCCATGCCATCCTTCACGTGTGCCCTCTTGAAGTCCACTTCCCGGCTTGCCCTTGGAGTCCTCCTCCCTCGGCTCTCGTTCCTTCATGACTTTGCTGACTCTTCACCAGCAGCCTTGACTGTTGCCTTCGTGCCCTCTTCGTCTTCGGCTCCCGTCCCTCGGATGCACATAAGCCTCCAGCATGTCTCCATGCCATCCTTCATGCATGCCTCAAAGTCCGTGCCCCTCGGCTCATCATCCCTACTATCCAAGGTCCCTCGGGTGCACACAAGCCTCCAGCTTGTCTCAATGCCACCATTCACCATACCGAAGTCGTCCAGCTAAGTCAATATGTGTAAACCTGTAAACCTCCACACTCACATACACATATTAGAACAGAAGGGAAAACCTAACTTAAACCCTTTGCCCAAACATCAAAACCCATGGTCACTCCGGACCATATTAGGGTCGATTGCCCCAACAATCTGCCCCTTTTTGATGTTTGGCAATACGTTTAAGTTAGGGAAAATAAATAGTAATAAATAGCAATAATAATGCTAAAACAATCATTTGGACTTACGTTGCCAAGACTCTATCTTGGACTTACACCGCCAATGCATATGCAATGCAAACATGGATCCTATCCCAAGGCATACCACACCTAACCCACCCAAGTTAGGAATTTTCACAAAACCGAGCTTTTTAAAGTCTATCCCAAGGCTCCCCCTACATTGTACTTATAAAGGCTTTTTAAGAACCTCTCCAAGGTTCCCCTTACGCCATGAATTGAGCAACCATGCTCCCCCTTTTTCTAAGCTCCCCCTAAACCTAGGGTTTCTTGCAAAGGTGTGTTTGGTTTCCCAAATTAAACCCAACACTTCTCCTCCTTTGCCATACATCAAAAGGAACCCAACAATATCCCAATTATTGGTTCTTTTAATTCCTAATGATCATAAACAACGTGTACTAACCCCCCCCCCCCCCCCATACACTTGTTTTATATCATTTGGATACTAATCAGCTGCTGGATACCCAATCCAGCCCTAACCAGTCGACTGCCCTGACTGATACTCTGAAAATCAGCTTTTCTGGCCAAATTCAGAAATGCGCCAGAAATTTCACAAATCTCCAAAAATTCTCAAATTTTATGGAGAAGTTTGTGGTACCCATACCTACTTGGGAAAATACATTCAACAATGTATCTATCATCATTCCCAAGTTTGACACAAAACCCAAAACTTCCTATAAAAATTAAGGCATAGCAACCAAAAGGCAACCTCCCCCTTAACTTATGCCCTCTCCCAATTTTCAATTTTCACAACCAATCATCAAGTTAAGTTCTACCCAACTTAACACCATAAACTCAAGTTAAGTTCTACCCAACTCAACCTCATTCATCCTTTCATCAAGTTAAACCCAACTTGACCCCTAAGTTCTCCACTTTGACACCATCAAAGGATTGCCCCAAGCAACCCTACCCCTAGTGCCAAAAAGAACCTACTTGATTTCTGAAAAACCCCTCAGAAATCAACACACAGACTTACCAGTCGACTGCCCCCTGGGCAGTCGACTGATACAGTCAACTTCTGAAATTCCAGCCTAATTTCAGAAACTTCCAGAAAATTCTAGAAAATCAGGAAAAATCTAAAAATTTGTAAACACATTTGTTAGGATATAACCTATCCTAGAAAAATATAATTCCATGAACAAAATCAAATGTGCTTGACTTTTGGTACATTCTCTAATTTCCTCAAAAATGGGCATTTGTATCAACTTTGAAATCTATCTATAATTCCATGTGTTTGCCACGGCTAACCATTATATTTTGACACATGGAATTGTCCTCAACTCTCCTCTTTTCATCTCTTAATCCTAGATATATATATGGGAGACTTCCATATCCTTTCATTCATCAAGAACTTATCATTCAATTGTTGGGACCGGGTGCATGTTGACAAGGATACGGGTTCGTAATATTTTAAAATTTTACGTGCAGCGGAAGAATTAGCATAAAATAATTTCACAAATTATTTTAACCACGTATCTAGCATGCGACCTTATGATGTGTTGACATGATCATAAAATAAAACTTTGCAGAAAAGTAAACTAATTTACTAAGTACCTCGCGTAACTCGAAGAAAAGGGACGAGATCCAACCGTAGCGTCCCTTGGAAGCTCTGCCTCTATTCGCGTTCATGCCGAGTTCTCTTCGGGATGACTTCGCAAAGCCACGAGTTTTGTGCCGACGAGAACTACTAGATTCTCTAAAGGCACAACTAGAAGAACAAGAGAAAAGATAGGAAACTAACCACCAAAGTAACGGAATCTAAATTCCGAGAAGGAAGGAGATGTGATCCGCTTCTTCTTCTTCTTGGTTGGCTTCTCCTTGGTGTTTGTAGCTCACGGCAACCTCAAGGGAAGGATGAGGGTGCGCCGGCCCTAGCTTGGACAAGGGGCGCCGGCCCTAGCTTGGACAAGGGGTGCCGGCCCTAGCTTGGGAAGGAGAAGGAGAGAAAGAGAATAAGAGAGAGAGAGGGAGAGAATAATCTCTTGATAACTCAATTATCAATTAGTCATTAAAGGCTAGCCTTTGGTTCCTTTATATAGTAACCTCTCCCTTGCTAAGTCTCCTCTTTAACGGAATTAACGGAATTAATTTTCATAAGAAATTTATCTTATAAATTTTCTTATGAATAATTCCGTTATGCCTAGTTTTATTATAACTAACTTTATAATAAAACAAATTCTCTTAACGGAATTTTCATAACAAATTTATCCTATAAATTCTCTTATGAATTATTCCGTTTAAACCAAGTTTCATTATAACTAACTTTATAATAAAACAAATATATCTCTCCTTTTATTATGGAATAAATTTTACAAGAAATTTATAAACTTTCTTATTATGGAAAAATCAATTCATAATTGATTTTATACAATTAAAATAAACCATTCCATGGATCATTTTAATTTCCATAAAAGAATAAATTTCTATAAATTTATTTATATAAATTTCTTTATACAAAAATTTATTTATCCATAATTTATAAAACAAATCGCGCTAGATTTATTTTATTAATTAAACCAATTAAATTGGTTTATCCCCTTTTTAATGGCCGGCCAAACCAAGAGGGTGGACACCCTCTTTGGCCGGCCAAACCAAGCCGATTCCATCGCGAATTAAACTCATTTAATTCGCCCATTAAGCCTTCAAAAGACTTAGCCAATTTTAGTTTTCGTTGCGCCTCTGATTAACTCAGATTCGACTTATTTCTCTTGATCGGAAAATCTAATTTTCAACTCGTTTTAAATCCCTCGGATTACTCGTAGTGCGTGTGACTAAATAGGCTTTCGATTTATGTTGGCCGTCTATAATTAACCCATTAATTATAGAACGATCATGAGTGGCACCTAGTAGTACATCATGATCCCCAATTAATCGAAAGATCAACGGTTTGACCTCAGAAGTAATTCCAAAACCCTTCAGCAGCTCTAATGAATCGTGCCCCATTCCCTTCACCATCTTATACCCACTTGGTTCAGGACATGGTCTGTGTGTGTCAGTCCCCACTAGGCTGACTACGTCACACCTAGCCCAAGTAGTGTCTTTCTCGTCCTTTGGATTTCTAATTACTCTCATGTATTTAAGAGACTCGCACTCTAAACATGATATACTCTGGCCAGAGGTTTTGAGTAACAATCCGACGATAGGCCTGAGTATACATCTCCTCGCAAGGAGTGGTGAATCCTTTGTAGGCTGTTCAAACATCTTCGGGCACTTCGGCTCATACCCAATCATCCTGGGTCCACACCTCCTTGGAGATACTTGCTTAAGATGTTAAAGTATAATTCTCCATGACCAAGATGACTTGAACACCGCAAGTCAAAGGAACATCGCACTTAAGCTGCAGTAAGAACTTCATTGACATATCTATATAGATAACCATATGAAGTTTTACAGCTAGTCACTCCAATGAACTAGTTCCCTTAACTAGCATCCATGTTTATCTCCGGACATCCCAATGTCACCAGCCAGTGAGAATCAGCTGATTAGAGAATAACCCATGCTAGTCTCAACAAAATTGATAGTGTCCTGTTTTTATCAATTCATCGACTAGGGATATTTTCAATACTTCACATTTGCACATTTAGAGATAATCACAAGTTGTGATCCCATCACAAATTCTCTTATGCTGTGAGTTGTATTGCGGACATTCAGTAGATGAGTTTAAGATCCCAATCAAATACACAAACATGTATACTCAAATAGTGAATTATCATTTATTAAAATAAATGTTTACAATCATAAGGCGATTGCCTTAGGACACTTCTCTCATATCACTAACATCATTATCATCCATAAAATCTCATATGGTAACATGATCCTTTCCTATGCTTCCAATTTTGCAAGTTCTTATCATTCAATATGTCTTTTCTACCTAAACCTTCGGATCAGTCGACTATCCCAGGGGCAGTCGACTGGCAAAATAAATAGAAGGTTTCCAGTGTCGATTTTTCCTGGACTAGTCGACTGGTCCTGTACCAGTCGACTGGTACCTGAATTTTAGGTTTTCAGTCTAAATTCAGAAATGCCTAAATAATTCCATAAATCTCCAAAAATTCTGAAATTTTGTGGAGAGATTTGTGGAACCTATGTCTACTTGGAAAAAAATATGTTTTTGAACAAATTTACTCCAAATCCCAAGATTGGTACGAAACTCAACCCTTCCTAAATTGTATCATTTAAACTTCTCCAAAAGTCCTAATTTTGCCTCCTTGATATATCTTTTCATTTATGGCCATAATACCTTTTTATCACTGAGTTATATGGTATTTCCAGACTAAACACAATTTCTATCAAATATAATCTTATTTTCATCTTTTTCTCCATTAATCTCCTCTTCATTTGCCAATTCCCTAGGATTAAGACTTACCCTAGTCTTCTAACCCCTTTGGCATATTTCCTAGTCCACCTAGACTTCCTAAAAGAACCATCTCTTGAGATCTATTTACCATGAATCCCAAAGGCTCCTAGAGCTCCCCCTTGAGCTCCTAGCCCTAGCCACCTCCCTAGGTGACTCAATCCACACAAGACCACACCGATGCACCCCCGATGATTCTTGGTCTACAAAATTAACCTTTTGAACCTTAGACACTTTGTCCTTGGTTAAGCCATCCTTTTTCCCTTTAAATGACACCCCTTTGTCATTTTTAAACTTCTCCTTCTTGCCATAATCATATGCTACCCCAGCATATTTCTTTCCCTTGGCATTGAAGACCTTAGACCGGTATCCCAACCTCGATCTATCATGGTTGGGCTTTAGACTGCTTAACACCATGTCTAACCCCTTAGATCCAACCTTGAATCTTTGTAGGGTCTTTTCCAATTTATCAAGTCTTGCCCTCAAGGCTTGATTTTTCATTTCTAGACCTTTAACCCTAGAATCCACATGTCCACCTTGGACATTCCTAGACCTACCCATCTTCCTAGGCATGTGTCTCCCCTTCTTGGGATTTACGCCTTGATCCTTAGGTGCAAAAGTCTTGGGTTTATCATGATGCATGGTTCTCCTAGGATTTTGATCTACCTTGTTAACCATATTTCTATCATTATACTTGAATCCATGATTACACACAAATAAATATTTTTCATTAATTCTAGCATGCATGAATGAATAATTGACACTATTTTTAGCATGCATAGAGGAGCTTGAATTTAAATTACATTTTACCTCAAGGTTAGGAATTATCTCCTTTACCCTTGTAGCTCCCCTTTGATGTGAGCTTCTTTTCTTCCTTTCTTCCTTCTCCCATCTCCTCAAATGCTCCATCTTCTTTAGCTCTCCTTTTCTTGGACACTTGGTGTGATAGTACCCTAGTTCTCCACATGTGAAGCATCTAAATTTCTTTCTCTTCACTTGAGCTTCTCCATTCCTACAACCCATGTTAGATTTAAAAGAAATTGAAATGGATTAAGGTTGTACCTCCTTTTTCTTACCATTTGGACACTTGTCCGTGTAGTGTCCCTTTCCATTGCACCCAAAGCAAATGATGTGCTCTTTTGATTTGACTTTGGTGGAGGTTGGAGCTTTTTCTTGTTTTTGTACGGATGAGGGTCTCTTCTCCCCCTCAATTCTTGAGGTTGACACCTTCTCTTCCTCTCTTGATGAGGTGGAGGACCTCTCACTTTCTTCTTCCACTTCACTTGAAGAATTTGAATATTCCTTTACTTTTTCTTCTTCTTGACCCATTTGACCTGTCTCCTTGGGATCTTGAGCTTGTGTAGTATTTTTATAGAATTCTCCCATCTTATTCCATAATTCATATGCATTTTCATATTTACCTACACCACTCAAAACATTGTTAGGCAAAATATTAACTAATATATCGATTACCTTCTTATTTGCCCTAGAATGTGCTTATTGCTCCTTATCCCAATATCTAGGACGAAGCTTCTTTCCGTGCTTGTCTTTAGGAATTTCAAATTGTTCTTCAAGCACGATCATGCATTCCCACTCCATTCCAAACCAAGTCTTCATCCTTGCCCTCCAAAAATCGAAATCCTCATGATCGTAGGGAGGTGGAGTGTAGATGTCATCCCCCAACTTGTCATCCATCATTTTTCACCTCTAGCTTGTGCTCCTTTGGCGGTTAGTCCAAAAAGAGCGGTCCTTCGCTCCGATACCACTTGTTAGATCGTTCATGGTTGCTAGAGGGGGGGGGGGTGAATAACACTTTGTCAGTTTGTTCTTCCTACAAGGTTAGTTGCGCAAGCGGAATATACCAAAATAAAAACTAACCAATGCTAACAAACCTATTTACGTGGTTCGGAGATGAAGACTCCTACTCCACGGCAGTCCGTGAGGTGGACGATCCCTCGATCCTTCGGCGGATCACTCCCCGGATGCCCTCCGGCTAGCTCACGTAGCTCCTTGTGGGTGGAGAAACCTCGCCACAACCTTGAGTACACTCCTGAGCACTAGAGACTACTAACAAGCCTTAACCAAGCTTGTTTCGTCAACCACTCCCAGCCCAAACCGAGTTCCTTTAAATAGAACTCAGGGCTGAAAAACACGCGGCCAGTCGACTGCTCCCAGGGCAGTTGACTGCCCCCACTCAGATTCGACCATTGCAGCTCAACGTTCGAATTCTGATCACTTACCAGTCGACTGCTCCCAGGGCAGTCGACTGGTCCAGGGCCGAAAACCTTCTGTGAGTTTCTGTTTGTGCTGGTAGTCGACTTTTATAACACCAGTCAACTGCCCAGCCTGTACAAACCCTCATCCTCACTTCAACGGCCCTCCTCCATTGGCTTGCCTCTTGAAGTCCTCTTCCACTAGCTATCGTCCCTCGGATGTGCACACAAGCCTTCCCTTGGCTTGCCTCCATGCCATCCTTCACGTGTGCCCTCTTGAAGTCCACTTCCTGGCTTGCCCTTGGAGTCCTTGATAAGTACCATTTTTGTGATTATTTTAGATGTTAAAATCCATGTTTGACCTATGTTTTTATTGCTTAATTATGATTTTACCCTAGGTTTTGGAACTTTATCTTATTTTGGACTTAATTGCAAATTTACACATTTTTTGGATTAATTGGCCACTAATTTTTTGATATATTTTTGTAGGCATGAAAGGATCCTAGACCTAGGGCATACTGGGTCAAATCTGAGTCGGATGTGAACCGGATCGAATTATCAAGCCTACGATTAATCCGGGCCGTCCGATTCAAGAGCGGATAGATCTGAGCCATCCGGGACGATTTGAAGCAATCCGAGCTAGGATTAGGGTTGATCAAGCTCTATGATCAAGATCTGAAGGTTTCATCCCAATCAGAGCTAAATCAACCGTTGGATCAAGCAAGGAGGGCTCTAGAGCGTCCATTCACAGATAGAGTTGATCTGGACCATCCGTTGCATATCTGGAGGATCCGAGCTACCACAAGGCAGATCCTGACCCCAGATCATCATCATAAAAGTTTGGCTCAAATCAGATCAAGATCTACCGTTGGATTTCATCAAATCAATCACAGCCGTCCATTATTTCCTATTTAATCAGAAACGCTGCCCAGCTTCTCCTCGTCGCGTCTTCATCGCACAGTGCTTCTTCTTCGAGTTTTCAGCTAGTTCTTCAATTTTTCTTCAATCCGAGGCGCGGCCACCACAATTTCTTCACTACCTTGTGTTCTAGGTCATTAGGAAGACTCATCTGTGAAGTTTCCAGCCTCAAATTGTCCAAGAAACAGGGGCTGTTGAGAGGTTTCCGCAGTTCGACCGTTTGATGACTTGGGATCGGCTGTGCTCCACTTCCATCCACCTGAGCTATCCAGAGGGGTTCCCTGAGTAGCTTTGATCATCATCCACTCACCAATTCACGCGGACGCAGTTAAATCCAAGAAATCGAATGGAAGTTTCAGATTTGAGCAAGTTGAGCTGAATTCAAGCGCCGACTGAGTTTTCTCATTGATTTGTTGAGCTTGCGGGTTCGAGGCTCACACTTGCGTGACGAACGAGGAGAATTCGAGCTAGGGAAGGATTGGGGTTTAGTTTACTTTAGTTAATTTCGTTTTTGTAGCTGTAAATTTCGTTTCTGCTGTAGTTTAGTTCCTGTTTCTGAAATTTCAGATTGGTTAACTTTGTTTAATGCAATTGTTTTGCTTAAATTAGGTTTGGTTTCTGCTAGTTTAATAGCTAGGTAATGTGTTTAGTGGCTAATTGCTTTTTATTTCAGTTTACTTCCTGATTTTAGCTAGCGTATCAGAATTGCTGTCTATGTATCAGTTTTTCCCTGTTTTTCTTGCGTGCCAGTTCTGATTTTTGCTATTTGTTTCGAATTCAGTGTGTGTCAAATTTGGATGCTTGCAATTTAAGACAACATCTAGTTAGCTAATGCATTTGATTCAAGTTTGTTTAGTTTTTAGTTCAAATTCTGCAGTTAAGTTCAGTTAGCTGTTTACAAGCTCCATTTCAACCAGCAGTTCAGTTTTATTCTGCAGTTTCAGCTTTATAAGTTCAGTAGCTATTTATAGATTCTGCAATCAACTTCAGTCCTGAACACTTGCTTCCTTTCATCTCTGCATCAATTGTTTCTGCACATCAACTGGGATCCGAAATTCTGTTTCTGAATTCCTTTGTTTCTGAAATTTGGATCCGGTTGTTGCTCCATGTTTTCTTGGCCTCACACCACTGTATCAATTTCAGCTTGTTTGTTATCTATTCTAAACTTGAATTAGTGCACTTGCCCTTGAGCTTGCATAGGTTTGTTTCTTTCCAACTGCAAATCTGAATTTCTGAATTTCTGCAAATTTGATGCTATATCTGCTCGTGAATTAAAATTCTGTAATCTTCAGCTTAAGGTTTCTGAAATTGTATCAATGCGAGTTTAGTTTAACATCTGCATTCTCTGGTAGTTTGATTCATTCCAAAGCAAGGATATCAAGTTCTGAAGTTGGGTTCAATTTGCTTATCAGTTCTTGCTGTACATCAGTGTTCTACCACGAATTTTATTTGTAGATTCTGAATTTCCATGTCGAGTGCTCATCAGTCCTTTTTAATCTTTCCTAAACCTTGGTTTTGTGAACCCCATTTAAATTGCCGTGCTTGTTCTGCTTGTGGTTTGTAGCTGAATTTCTGTGTTCAGAATTTGTTGCTGCACAATTGTTCTGCAGTGAGTTTTGTGACTGATCAGAACTTGGACTTGGAATTCTTCACTCACTTTCGCATAATGCTTCACTAGCAGTATCACTTCCCAAGCTGAATTACCATATTTACAGTTTTGCATTTAGTATCAGCAGGCTTGTGTCGACTTCCATTACTGCATCCTAGTTTCAAGTCTGTGCCAAATTCATTTCTGCAGTTTTCGATTGTAGTTGCTGAATTATATCAAGGAAGCTTGGCAATTGAATTCCATTGCATTTGAAATTAGTTGCTTGCTTGATTTGCATCTAAGTGGAGTTGAAATTGCCAATTCAGTCCATTAGTTGGAGTTATACCTGCACGTTCGATTTCTGAATTGGAGTTATATTTCCCATTCATTTGTTCAATTTCAATTGCTTCACGTTAGTTGTTTGTTGGATTTTGATCTAAAACCAGAATTGTTTCCTATCATCACTTGTTTAGCTTTTTAGCTAAGTTTCCTTTCCCTGCGAGTTCATTTGCAATCCAAAACCCAATCACATTCGAAACCCAAAATATCAACGACACACAAACACGAGTGCGAATCATACAAACGTCAACTAGCCCCGAGAAAAATACGACCTGTGGCCCCTATATTACACTTTCAGATTTTGATTGTAAAAAGGGTTTCCAGCAGTTATCCAGTTATTCAGCACATTTATAAATTTTTAAAATTCTGATGGATCTACATTCGTGACAAATTTAATTAGCTAAATTGGGTCCGTCAAATTTTTGGCGCCGTTGCCGGGGAAGGCAACTAGTTGATTTGTTTGATTTTTGTTTGTATACTTTTAGACATATCATTGGGTTCCATTTTATTGTGCTTATTCTTTCATATACGGTTGCTGCCATTTTTCTTGTTTGATTTGTGACAGGGCTGCAAATTCAAAATGGGGTCAAAAGAGATAGAAAAGACATTGGAGGAGATAAGAAATGTGTTAAAGGAGTGGGACTACAAACTAGAACATAAAGCTCAGTCATCTGCTTACCAGAAGCCACCTCAACAACCACTTCAGCCACTCCAAGAATTCCAGCAGCCATATTTTGATTTCCAGCAGCCCCATTTGAATTTTCAGCACCCAAACTTTCAGTTTCAGCCACCATTTCAACAATTCGAGCCACAACAGCAAGATTTCCAACAATTTCAGCCAAATTCCAGCAATTTCCAGAATTTACAGAATTTTCAGAACGGGCAGCCAATTTTCCAGAATTTTCAGCCCAGCTTTCAGCAATTTCAGCCCAATTTTCAGCAACCATTTTAGCATTTTGAACCTCAATTCCAGCAATACAATCAAGGGCAGCAAAATTTTCAATCATTCCCAGTTTTTCCAGCGCAAAACCAACAAAATTTTCAGCCTACACAGCCCTTGAACCAGTTTTCACAGCCATACAATCAAGGGTTTCAAGGGCAGAATTTTCAGTCTTCGCCACCTAATTTTCCAGCTCAAAATCAAAACTTTCAGGGCTACATTTCCCAGCAAAATTTTCCAGCATATCAGCCCTCTGATCAGTCCTTTAATCAGCCCCAACAGCAGGGTTTTCAAGGATCACAGCAAGCTCAAAATTTTCAACCTACTTCATCCTTTCAAAATCAGTCAAGGAGCTATGCTAACCAAGGAGGCTTTGAGAATCTTAATGAGAATGAGGCTCAACTACAAAGAATGGAGGAGATTTATCAACTAGTTGTACAATATCATCAACAGCAGCAAAGGCTTCAAGACATCGAAAAAGGCGTTGGACAAATTTCTAGTCAAATGAATCAGATACAAGTTCAAGGTGACCCTAGTGCAAGGCCAAATCTTTCTTTAATGGATCTTGCAATTTTAGAAGAAGAAGAAGAAGAATACATTAAAGTCTGGGCACCTAGAGCATGCATTCCTCCGGAGACTCCTACTCAAAATCCAATTCCCAATTTTTCAGCTCCAGAAGAAGAAGTTGAAGCTCCACAGGACCATTCTAGACTTTTATTTTCTGATGATAGCATTATTGATGGTCCTAATTTTTTTGACACTGTTGTTGCAGATATTACAGGAGAAGTATGCAGAGGAGATGATTCCATAGGTGTAGGGGACTGCACTAAGCCCCAGGGACCACCACAAGATTTAGAGAATGAACCAGAAAGTGTAGGGACTTGCTTGGTGGAAGCAAGCACCCAAGGATCACCAGTTGATTGTCCACCAGCGCCTGAGGCTGAAGAGGAGCTTGAACTTGACCAGGAGGAGACCACAGATACACCTTCAGGTATTATCCAGCACACTCAGGTAAGTATTTCTCCTCTTTCTTCAGAAAAATGCAGTGAGGTACCTAGGGATGACTTTATTAATTCTGATGTATTTATTGATATACCTTGTGTAGAGATTTTTTGTGAAAATCCAATAGAGGTACCAAACATTGATTTTATTGATCGTACTGCATTACTTGATACATCTCTTGCTATGGATAGTGAAATAATTTTAGAGGCACCCATAATTGATGTAGTTTTTTATGATGAATCACTTAATACATCTTTTGTGGATATGGATAGTGAAAATTTTTTAGAAGTGCCTGAAATTGATGTTATTTATTTTGATGAATCTCTTGTTATGTCTTATGCTGAAAATGAATGTGAAAGACTTTTGGAAATACCTGATATTGATTTGATTGGCTGTGACACATTGCATGATACACCCTGGATGGAAAATAATTGTGAACTTTCTATTGATAAGCCAGAAATTGATTTCTTTATTTGTGATGAGCTCCTGGATGCAAATTTTGTAGAAAATGATTTTGAAAATTTTATTGAGGCACCACAAATTGATTTAATTGGACATGATGCAGATTTGGATTTATTTCATGCAGAAACTGAACTTATATCATTTCTTTCTGACCCTGAACGCTTGAGAGAGGTATTACATGTTTTTGCAGGGTCCAGAAGACTTCAGGAGTGGGTGCTCCAACTGAACAGACTCCAGCCTCCTGGAAGGACTTCTGAAGGGCATCAAGAAGGAGGAGATGATCTGACTTTAATTAAAAGCACTCCATCCCTTGAATGGCTCTTGAACCTGAATCGCCTGAGGCCACCAGAGCAAATTTTTGTGAAGTTTAAGTGTGGGGGAGTTCCAAATCTCCCAGCCACCAAGACTCCTCCACTACCAAGATGGAGGCTACTTCTAGATCGACTCCGTCCACCAGAATAAAGGGGAGTTTGATTTTTCTTGTATTTACTTTTATTTCATTTTTCATTTTCATGCTTCCTAGAATTAGAATTTTCCTTTGATCTGAGTCATTGTAATTACCATGTCTTTGCTTTTAGCACTTTTGCATGAGTAGAAATAAAAGTATCCCTTTAGGTATTCTCCATGGCATGTTAGAGTCTTCTGAAAACAAATTAAATTTGATTGTTAAAACTTAGGATTTGAGCTAATGGATGAAATTTTGGATGCTTGAGTACTCCTTTGCTTTAGATTCTTAATTGAGGACTTGGGATGAATTATTTTTACCTAGTGAGAATTAGCCTTATTTTTGTGACACACCTATGTTATTGTGCTCTAGAACTTGCTTAGGTTCTTTCAAAACCATATTTCAATGATTGGATCACATCTATAGAGGCTAATCCATTTGTTTTCCTTTCCATATCAATTTTGCCAAAAATCATGTTCATTCCATTTTTCTTTACTTATTTCTTACTCTTACCCTCACTTTTCATTGGACTTGTTGTTTGGAATGTTTCTTGATGTTATTTTGCCCGAGACGGACAAAGATTCAAGTGTGGGGGAGTGACTAGCTTTTTGGAAAGATTTGGTATCAAGGAGGCACTCAAATTCGAAAAAAAAAAAAATCAGTGTATCACATTTGAAGACAAGTGTGCCACGGCCGAAATCCAAAATTCTGGAATTTAGATTGCTGCCAAGTTCTGAATTGAAGCTGATGTAGAAGCTGCACACAAATTGGGTAATCTGGGCAGTAAGTGAAGCTGAAAGTTTTCCATCCAATCAGCTGTGCAGAAATTGAAAGTTTAAGCAGAATTGAAACAAGCTGAGAGATTTGCAGTAGGATTTGTGCCAAAAAGAAAAGAAAAGAGCTGAACAAGAGTTGCTGAAATGACACAAGTTGAATTGATACAGTTAATTCTGAATTGCAGCTGGGAACAAGCTGAATTATGTTTGATTGTGCGAAAGAAAAAAAAAATTCTGTGAAGCTACTTTTTGGGCAGAATTGTTGGGATTGAAGCTGCACTTTGTTTGAGGCCTGAAATGCAGCTGTACCATTTGAAAACAAGATGAATTGAAGCCGAAACAAGCTGGAAAAATCAGAAACAAATGCAGAAAAGTTGAAGCAAATACAGAAATCTGTAAAAATCAGTAGGAATTAGGAATGTGAGGCAGTTTTGTACCAATTTCAGACTAAGTTCAAACTTCTTAATTCAGCAAGACATAGCTGAAGTTGAACAGCATTGGCAGATTGGTTTCCAGCTGAATTCAGTCTCTTGAGGAACAGATTTCCAGTGAAGAAACATGGATGAAATCAGAACAATAAGAAAAGGAAGCTCATGGCAGTGATTTGGTTAAAATCCCACTTGCTTATCAGAAAGGAACAGCAGATGCAGTCCATTTGAAGCTTACGGCAGAGCTGGGTTGAAGTTGATTCTGACAAAGATTTGGGAGCTGAGAACATTACTGAATTTGAAAGAAAAAAAAAATATCAGTGAAGAGGCTGAAATTTGATTTGCTACTCAGCCATTGTGAAGTGGAACAATTCAATTCAGCTAGTGATGCTATCTTTCAAGAAATCAAATGTTTGCAAGGATAAAGAATCAGTGATGCCGTGGAAGCTGGACTTAAAACAGAAGGAAAAAGAAGAAAAAGGTTAGAAGAGTGCCAACTTGTAAAAGGTTTTGTATCAAAATTAGCAAGAGTAGTTTAGTGAGGGATGTAAGTGGAGCATCTATTTCACTAGATGTTTAAAGTTCTCTGATACAAATCTGATCTGAAGTGCTCCATTAGAAGAATTCAGAGCAAAGAAAAAAAAAAGGAAAACAGTTTGAGAAAATAAGAAAAGAGAAGGAGAAAACAAGTTGGCACACCATTTGACTTGGCACCACGGAATCATTGAAGCTCACGGAAGCTCATCCGAATTGAAGATCTGCTCCATTACATTCTGAATTCATTAGAGAGAAAGAAAGAAAGGAAAAAAATTTGAGAAAAGAGTGAAAGAAGCAAGGTTGGCACAAAAATTGAAACTTGGCACATTGAGATCAAATGGAGTTATTTTTCATCCAAATCAAAGGAATTACTCAAGATTTACTTCACCACACTTTTGGATATCACTAGAGGACTGAAAAGAGGGGCAAAGCACATTGGAAACATTTTTAAACAACCAAGTCCTCCACTCCATCAAAATTTTCTATTTTCTTAGTCTTTATTTCATTTCTCACCATTTTTCATGTTTTCTTTTGTTTTTATAGTTGTTGATCCTAATCATGAATAATGGTGGAGAGTAGATAATAAGCAAGCCTATGGTAGTGCAAGAAACATGTGTGTAAGAGTGAGCTCCACTTCCATCATCAACTTAGAACTTAAGAAGAGAGCCACCAAAACTTCCCTTGAAAGGCTAGTGATTTAAATTCATCTCAAAGACTCATGATGGATGAAAAGGCCAAGTTGTTGATTTAAGGACAAGATACTAATCCATAGAGCTTAGATTTATGAGAATTGACAACCTTAGGTAATTTCTTTTCATTTGCTTCTAATTATGCTTAAGAAAGCCTAAGGGATACTTATTTAGTAGTTTCGCGAGACGCTCAAGGTTAAGTGTGGGGGAGTTGATAAGTACCATTTTTGTGATTATTTTAGATGTTAAAATCCATGTTTGACCTATGTTTTTATTGCTTAATTATGATTTTACCCTAGGTTTTGGAACTTTATCTTATTTTGGACTTAATTGCAAATTTACACATTTTTTGGATTAATTGGCCACTAATTTTCTGATATATTTTTGTAGGCATGAAAGGATCCTAGACCTAGGGCATACTGGGTCAAACCTGAGTCGGATGTGAACCGGATCGAATTATCAAGCCTACGATTAATCCGGGCCGTCCGATTCAAGAGCGGCTAGATCTGAGCCATCCGGGACGATCTGAAGCAATCCGAGCTAGGATTAGGGTTGATCAAGCTCTATGATCAAGGTCTGAAGGTTTCATCCCAATCAGAGCTAAATCAACCGTTGGATCAAGCAAGGAGGGCTCTAGAGCGTCCATTCACAGATAGAGTTGATCTGGACCATCCGTTGCATATCTGGAGGATCCGAGCTACCACAAGGCAGATCCTGACCCCAGATCATCATCATATAAGTTTGGCTCAAATCAGATCAAGATCTACCGTTGGATTTCATCAAATCAATCACAGCCGTCCATTATTTCCTATTTAATCAGAAACGCTGCCCAGCTTCTCCTCGTCGCGTCTTCGCCGCACAGTGCTTCTTCTTTGAGTTTTCAGCTAGTTCTTCAATTTTTCTTCAATCCGAGGCGCGGCCACCACAATTTCTTCACTACCTTGTGTTCTAGGTCATTAGGAAGACTCATCTGTGAAGTTTCCAGCCTCAAATTGTCCAAGAAACAGGGGCTGTTGAGAGGTTTCCGCAGTTCGACCGTTTGATGACTTGGGATCGGTTGTGCTCCACTTCCATCCACCTGAGCTATCCAGAGGGGTTCCCTGAGTAGCTTTGATCATCATCCACTCACCAATTCACGCGGACGCAGTTAAATCCAAGAAATCGAATGGAAGTTTCAGATTTGAGCAAGTTGAGCTGAATTCAAGCGCCGACTGAGTTTTCTCATTGATTTGTTGAGCTTGCGGGTTCGAGGCTCACACTTGCGTGACGAACGAGGAGAATTCGAGCTAGGGAAGGATTGGGGTTTAGTTTACTTTAGTTAATTTCGTTTTTGTAGCTGTAAATTTCGTTTCTGCTGTAGTTTAGTTCCTGTTTCTGAAATTTCAGATTGGTTAACTTTGTTTAATGCAATTGTTTTGCTTAAATTAGGTTTGGTTTCTGCTAGTTTAATAGCTAGGTAATGTGTTTAGTGGCTAATTGCTTTTTATTTCAGTTTACTTCCTGATTTTAGCTAGCGTATCAGAATTGCTGTCTATGTATCAGTTTTTCCCTGTTTTTCTTGCGTGCCAGTTCTGATTTTTGCTATTTGTTTCGAATTCAGTGTGTGTCAAATTTGGATGCTTGCAATTTAAGACAACATCTAGTTAGCTAATGCATTTGATTCAAGTTTGTTTAGTTTTTAGTTCAAATTCTGCAGTTAAGTTCAGTTAGCTGTTTACAAGCTCCATTTCAACCAGCAGTTCAGTTTTATTCTGCAGTTTCAGCTTTATAAGTTCAGTAGCTATTTATAGATTCTGCAATCAACTTCAGTCCTGAACACTTGCTTCCTTTCATCTCTGCATCAATTGTTTCTGCACATCAACTGGGATCCAAAATTCTATTTCTGAATTCCTTTGTTTTTGAAATTTGGATCCGGTTGTTGCTCCATGTTTTCTTGGCCTCACACCACTGTATCAATTTCAGCTTGTTTGTTGTCTATTCTAAACTTGAATTAGTGCACTTGCCCTTGAGCTTGCATAGGTTTGTTTCTTTCCAACTGCAAATCTGAATTTCTGAATTTCTGCAAATTTGATGCTATATCTGCTCGTGAATTAAAATTCTGTAATCTTCAGCTTAAGGTTTCTGAAATTGTATCAATGCGAGTTTAGTTTAACATCTGCATTCTCTGGTAGTTTGATTCATTCCAAAGCAAGGATATCAAGTTCTGAAGTTGGGTTCAATTTGCTTATCAGTTCTTGCTGTACATCAGTGTTCTACCACGAATTTTATTTGTAGATTCTGAATTTCCATGTCGAGTGCTCATCAGTCCTTTTTAATCTTTCCTAAACCTTGGTTTTGTGAACCCCATTTAGATTGCCGTGCTTGTTCTGCTTGTGGTTTGTAGCTGAATTTCTGTGTTCAGAATTTGTTGCTGCACAATTGTTCTGCAGTGAGTTTTTGTGACTGATCAGAACTTGGACTTAGAATTCTTCACTCACTTTCGCATAATGCTTCACTAGCAGTATCACTTCCCAAGCTGAATTACCATATTTACAGTTTTGCATTTAGTATCAGCAGGCTTGTGTCGACTTCCATTACTGCATCCTAGTTTCAAGTCTGTGCCAAATTCATTTCTGCAGTTTTCGATTGTAGTTGCTGAATTATATCAAGGAAGCTTGGCAATTGAATTCCATTGCATTTGAAATTAGTTGCTTGCTTGATTTGCATCTAAGTGGAGTTGAAATTGCCAATTCAATCCATTAGTTGGAGTTATACCTGCACGTTCGATTTCTGAATTGGAGTTATATTTCCCATTCATTTGTTCAATTTCAATTGCTTCACGTTAGTTGTTTGTTGGATTTTGATCTAAAACCAGAATTGTTTCCTATCATCACTTGTTTAGCTTTTTAGCTAAGTTTCCTTTCCCTGCGAGTTCATTTGCAATCCAAAACCCAATCACATTCGAAACCCAAAATATCAACGACACACAAACACGAGTGCGAATCATACAAACGTCAACTAGCCCCGAGAAAAATACGACCTGTGGCCCCTATATTACACTTTCAGATTTTGATTGTAAAAAGGGTTTCCAGCAGTTATCCAGTTATTCAGCACATTTATAAATTTTTAAAATTCTGATGGATCTACATTCGTGACAAATTTAATTAGCTAAATTGGGTCCGTCAGTCCTCCTCCGTCGGCTCTCGTTCCTTCATGACTTTGCTGACTCTTCACCAGCAGCCTTGACTGTTTCCTTCGCGCCCTCTTTGTCTTCGGCTCCCGTCCCTCAGATACACACAAGCCTCCAGCTTGTCTCCATGCCATCCTTCACGCACGCCTCGAAGTTCGTGCCCCTCAGCTCATCATCCCTACTATCCAAGGTCCCTCGGGTGCACACAAGCCTCCAGCTTGTCTCCATGTCACCCTTCACCATATCGAAGCCGTCCAGCTAAGTCAATATGTGTAAACCTGCAAACCTGCACACTCACATACACATATTAGAACAAAGGGAAAACCTAACTTAAACCCTTTGCCCAAATATCTAAACCCATGGCCAGTCCGGACCATATTAGGGTCGATTGCCTCAACACTAGCCAATTTGGCAAGTTCATCTGCTCGAATATTACTTTCCTTGGGGATCTTCTATAACTGGACCTCCTGAAATCCAGCCTTCAACTTCTCATATGCCTCGATGTATGCTTGTAGCCTGTAGCTGTTGACCTCGAAATGACCCGCGAGCTGCTGAGTCGCCAACTGCGAATCCGAGTACAATATCACCCAAGTTGCGCCCACGTGCCTGGCAACCTACAGTCCGGCGATGAGGACCTCATACTCTGCTTCATTATTAGTGGCCCGGTATTCGAACCACACTGATAAATGAAGTTGCTCCTCCTTGGGAGAGATCATTAGAAATCCAACACCACTTCCCTGCCAAGCCGACGACCGGTCCACATAAATCCTCCAGACACCCTTTGTCTCCTCCGAGCGCAGCTCGTTGAGAAAATCAGCCAAGGCCTATGCTTTAATAGCCGGGCGAGTTTGATATTGTATGTTGTATTCACTCAGTTCCATCATTCATTTGATTAATCGCCCTGAAGCCTTTGGATTCGTAACACCCAACCCAAACTACTGTTGGTCAAGTCAACGATCGATGTGCTAGGAAATAAGGTCAGAGCCACTGAGCGACCAAGAGCAAGACGTAAGCCAATTTCTTGAGTGACGTATATCGGCACTCAACACCCTTCAATAAATGCGTGAAAACACCGGCTGATGTTCAGCCTCTCCTTGTTTCACCAGTACCATGCTAACCACTTCAGCTGAGGTCGCTAGGTAGACATATAGAGGTTCCCCCAGCTCTGACCTGGCCAAAATAGGTAACTCCGCCAGATAGGTCTTCAACTCCTCAAAGGCTTTATCACAGTCTGCGTCCCAGTGGAACTTAGCGGCTCGGCGTAAAGTTTTAAAGAAAGGTAAGCCCCACTTGGTGGCTCAGGAGATAAATCGAGACAAAGCCGTGATCTTTCCTATGAGTCTCTGTGCTTCCCTCAGGCTTCGCGGTGGTGGCATGTCGAGTAGCGCCTTGACCTTGCTCGGGTTAGCCTCAATGCCCCTTTTGGTCACAATGTAGCCGAGGAATTTTTCGCTCCGTGCTCCAAAAAGGCACTTGCTCGGGTTCAACTTCAACCCATATCTACATAAGGTGTGGCAAGTTTCTTCTATGTTCTGCACCAAATCAGCCGCTCGGGCGGTTTTGATCAAGATGTTGTCCACATAGACCTCAATGTTCCGCCCAATTTGTGCTCGGAAGAGCTTGTTCATCATGCGCCGATAAGTAGCACCTGCATTTTTGAGCCCGAATGGCATGACAGTCTAGCAATATGTACCATCCGCTATGATGAAACTGACCTTCTCCTGATCAGCGATGGTCAGGGGTACTTGATGGTAGCCCTGATACGCATTCAACGTGGAGATGAGCTCGCTGTCGGCCATCGAGTCTACCATTTGATCGATCCGCGGCAAAGGGTAACAGTCCTTCGGGCATGCTCGGTTGAGATCGTGGAAGTCAATACAGACGCGCCACTTGTTATCATGTTTGGCCACAAGGACTACATTGGCTAGCTAGGCCGGGAATTGCACTTTCCTGATATGTCCGGCCTCCAAAAACTTCTCGATCTCTGCCCGGATGACTTCATTCTGTACCATGCTAAAATCTCTCTTGCACTGGTTAACGGGTCTGGTGTTTGGATAGACATGCAGGTGGTGCTCGGCAACTTCTGGTCGGACGCCTTTAAGGTCCCTAACCGACCAAGCGAACACATCCTGGTTCTGTGCCAAGCAATCCACCAGCAGCTGCCTTAATTCGTCTAGGAGGCCTGCTGCTATCTTGATTTTGGTTTTAGCCCGGTCGGAGAGTAGTTGGGCCTCCTCCTTGTCCTCGTGCAATTCTACCCAAGGGGAGGCTTGCACCATATTGCAGCTACTAGGGGTTCGCCTCGTCTTCTGACTTTCTGACCGAACATCGTCCACGTAGCATCGGCGTGCCATTCTTTGATCACCTTTGACCTCCCCGACCCTTTCGCCGACCGGGAACCTTATCTTAAAGTAAAAAAGTTGAGACCACTGCCCGAAACTCATTGAGGATAGGATAGCTCAATTTGCAGTTGGTTGAATGCTCTTCTGTATAAGATGTTCACCGAGCTGCCCGTGTCCACGATAGTGAGGTGAACCTGGTAATTGGCAATCACGGCCGTGATGACCAGGGCATCGTCATGAGAGACCTCCAGCCCTTGCAAATCCTGTGGCCTGAAACTAATCTGAGGGCCTTGCGCCTGGGCGGTGCTTGTTCCCACCTGGTGAATTTCCAGCCGGCGTACCTAAGCTTTCCTAGCTCGATTAGAGTCTCCTCCTATTGGCCCACCCGAGATTACATGGACTCCTCCCCGGATGGCATCCTGTTGGTTGGCTCGGTCCTCATCCACCTCCTCAGGCTCAGCCTACCCGTCCCAGGGAAATAACTGCCGAGCGACAGGGGTGCCCCGCATTGGTTCTTCAACCGCCAGGCCATCCGTGGGTCCTCCCCGACCTCGGCCACCTCTCAGGGAGATCTGACACCCTCGACCCTTGGTGGTTGGGGCCCAACCCCTCCAGGCCTACTAATCCTCGGTGTTATGGGTGTTGCTTTGGTGGAAAGTTCAATATGGCTCCATCGACCCAGCAAGCATCGTTGTGCCACTTGCTATACGTGTCTCCGTTCCATCCCCGCTCAGTCAAAAGCCCCTCTAGGTCTACGGATGGGTCCGCCCGGCGAGCGGCTATTCTGTGGGGGAGTAGGCCCTGGGGTACTACCCGCTTCCTTTTTCCGAGCGGCTTGGGCTTCTTCCACATTGATGTATTTAACAACTTTTCCCAAGAGACTGTCGAAGTCCTTTGGGGGCTTCCGAATCAATGATCGGAAGAAATTCCCCTCCTGTAACCCTTGGGAGAAAATGCTAATGAGGAGCTCAGGGGTGGTGGTCAGTGTGTCTATGGTCGCGCCATTGAACCTTTTGATGTAGGCTCGAAGTGACTCTTTCGGACCTTGTTTTAGGGCAAACAAATTGAGGCTCGTCTTATGATACCTCTGACTGCTCGTGAAGTATTGCATAAATAGCCGCTTGAGCTCCACGAAACTTAACACTGACCCACTCGGGAGGCGATCAAACCAACGCTGGGCTGGTCCCGATAGAGGTGTCAGAAACGTCTGACACTTGACACCCTCAGGGTATCGATGAAGCAGGGTGGCGCTTTCAAACTTCATAATATGCTCCTCGGGGTTGCTAGCTCCCGAGTACTCCGGGATGGTGAAGAATCAGAGATGTTTCGGGACTGGATCTTCGAGAATATCTAGGGAAAATGGGGTGTGCGTCGGCGGAGCGAACGTGGGGTCGGCCAGGCCTTTTCCCTTGCTGGGTCGTTGCGGGTGCGTATGACTGAATGTGGACACCTCTCATCTCCTCTAGTTCAGAAGAAAGTGGGGGGGGGGGGGGGGGGGGGGGGGAAGAGGAGAGGAATCCGGTTTGGTTCGGCAATTCCGCATAGGGATAAACCAAAAGAAATCTATAAATGAATTTTAAAAAAAATCAATATTCCCTCACTTAATTAGGCATCTCAAAGAGACTCTTCATATATTTTATTTATCTCATAAATTTAAAAATGATCTCAGAAATTTTTTTAAAAATTCTCAAAAAAATCCTACAAGGCTATTTCTTGATTTAATCCATAGAATTTAATTGGCATATTTAACAATAATCATGATTATTATCAAGTATAGAGAGAATTTCAATAAAGTTTTGGTCTTTTTTTTGTGGAGTTGGCATGTCGTCGAACTACGATAATTCTTCTTCTTCTTCTTCTTCTTCTCCTTCTCTCTCCTCCTCTTCTTCTTCCTTGTATTTTTCTATCTCTATTGTGCGTCTTTGCCGTGTTATTCCGCGCGATCACTTTCTCTCTTCCTCTTCTTCCGCGCGTTAGAGGTTGAGAGGTATTGCTCCCGTTTTGCGCAACAATTGGTATCAGAGCAAGGCTTGACGAATTTTTTCAACATGTCGGGGACATCTTCTGTGAAGCTTGATATGGTGAAGTTTGACGGAACTGGAAACTTCGGATTATGGCAGAGGAGCGTCAAGGACTAATTGGTGCAACAAGGCATAACGAAGACGCTAACGCTACGTTTGGTAAGGAGTAATTAGCCTTGTAATGTAATCAGGATTACATTACAAGATTTATTACTTTGTTTGGTACAGTTTTAAAATTATAATATAATATAATCTGCATTACAAAAGCTAATTAAGGTATTGTAATCTAGATTTCAAGGCCAGCAACATATAATCTGGATTACATTACAGTCTCAATTACATTACAACTAATCAAACGCAGCCTAAGAGAAAGAAAATCGAAAAGTATGAAGAGATCAGATTGGGAAAAACTTCAGGCGAAGGCAGTGGCAACAATCAGATTTTGTCTTATGGATGATGTGATGTATTATGTCATGGACGAAAAGTCACCGATAGCAGTTTGGCAAAAGCTGAAAAGCTAGTATATGTCAAAGTCATTGACAAACAAGTTGTATCTTAAGTAGAAATTATTCAGGCTGAAGAGGACAAAGAGAACTAATTTGAGCCAGCATATCAACATATTCAACTAGATTATGAATGATCTGAAATGGGTTGATATGAAGATCAAGGACGAAGACAAGGCGCTGATGTTACTGAATTCTCTACTTTCATCTCCTATGTACGAGAATTTGGTTACTACTTTGATGTGTGGAAAGGAAACTCTCAAATTGGAGGAGGTCAAAAGTGCTTTGTTGAGCTTTTATCAGAGGAAGAAAGCAAGTGACGATGTTTCTCAAGGAGAAAGGCTTGTGGTGAATAATAACCAAGAGCGTGGTAGGAGCAACTCAGTATGGATCAAGTAACGACAATAAGACTTGTTCTAAGTTGAGAAGGAAAAAGTTAATTATGTGCTACAAGTACGAAGGCAAAGGTCATATAAAGAGAGATTGTCCAGAAATAAAGAAAAATATTACAGAGAACAAAGATAGTTCGACAAAGTTTGCAAGCATAGTTGAAGAAAATTCAGAGAGAGATAATGGAGATATGCTATCAGTTATGTTGAGTTCGGAGTAGTTGACGGATGCATCGATCTTAGACTCTGCATGTTCATATCACATGACTCTAAATAAGGAGTGGTTTGATACCTATAGGGTAGTACATTCTGGTTCAGTGTTGATAGGAAACTATGCGTCTTGCAAAGTCATTGGAATTAGGAATATTAGAATCAAGATGTTTGATGGTGTGATTAGAGCTTTATGTGATGTCAGATATATATCAGATCTAAGGAAGAATTTTATCTCACTAGGCACACTGGATGATATAGGTTGCAATTACAAATCAGTGAGCGGGGTGATGAAGGTCAATAAGGGAGTTGTGACGGTAATGAAAGGACAAAAGGTAGTAGGGAACATTTACAAGTTGATAGAGACTACAATTGTAGGTGGAGTCACCTCAGTAGTGTGTGAATAAGAAAGTACAGTCTTGTGACATATACGGTTAGGGCATATGAGCGAATGTGGGATGCTGGAGCTTTACAAGACAGATTTGTTGAAGGGTGTCATGATGTTCAAGCGTGAATTCTGTAAATTTTATGTCACTGGGAAACAAAGCAAAGTGCAATTCAAGACGATAATACACAAGACGGAGAGGATTCTAGACTATATACATACAGATCTCCGGGGATCAACCAATGTAGCATCACGTGAAGGACACTTATATTTTATGAATTGTATTGATGATTACTCACGAAAGATCTCGGTATACTTCATGCGTCATAAATCAGAAACTTTTGCGAAGTTTAAACTATAGAAGACTGAAGTGGAGGATCAAACAGGAAGAAAGATTAAATGCCTTAGATCAAATAATAAGATCGAGTAGACAAATTCAAAGTTTCAGGAATTTTATGAGCAACATAGAACAATGAGGCATTTCTCAGTTAGTAGGACACCTTAGTAGAACGATGTGGCAGAAAGGTTGAATAAGATAATCATTGAGAAAGCAAGATGTCTCGGGCTGAATGCATGACTAGTAAAAAATTTCTGGGCAGAAGCGGTAAACATAGCATGTTATCTCGTTAATAGATTACCAAGGACATCACTAGAAAGTAAAATATCAGAGGAAGTATGGACAGAGAATCTAGTAGATTACTCTTATCTTCGAGTTTTTGGATGTCTAGCCTATATGCACATATATAGTGAGGAAAGATCAAAGCTGGATCCGAAGTCAAAACAATACATTTTTCTAGGGTATCAGAAAGGAAAAGTCATGTTATAACGTACTCATGAAGAAGGAAAGAAAACACCACAAAGCAATAAGGAAAAAAAATGTTGTATAACTAGAGCTAGAGACTCGTGACTCTGATGACTCTAGCTCAGAACACATAGAGCATTATACTATAGTTGGTGGTAGAACAAGATTAGTTGTAACGCCACCCACTAGATATAGATTTGAGGATTTGGTGTCTTATGCACTCATCACCAGTAGCGGAGATCCTATATCTTTTCAGGAGGTAGCATACAGCTCTGAGAAGGACAAGTGAATGAGTGTTATGGCGGAGGAGATGGAGTCGTTGTATAAAAACCAAACGTGAGATCTAGTGGAACTTCCTGAGGGAAAATAAGTTATAGGGTATTTGTGGGTATTCAAGAAAAAGGAAGCTTTATGACTTACATGATTAGTCAGAGAACCTAATCCATGTCTCTAGATGCTAGAGGAAGGAAGCTCAAACTCAGAGTTCTGGGTCAAGTTTTGCTCAGATACTCATGTTCTTCGAAGGGGTGAATATTCACCCAGGTGGAGATTATTGATGGGTGGCTCGTAACTGAATAATGGATGTGATGGAAGAAAAATCTATTAAATTTTTTTCTAATAAAATTTTATTAAGGTTTTTCTAATAGAATTCTGTTAAGGTTTTTTCTAATAGAATTTTGTTAAGATTTTTCCTAATAAAATTCTGTTATGGTTTTACTGGGTTTGGGTTTAGACATTATTTATAGGGATAATTGTAAGCCTATTGCATAATCATGATTAGTATCAAGAGAATAAGGTGTATTCTCTTATGTAGAGAGAATTCTAATAATGCTTCGGCCTTTTTGTGGAGTAGACATGCCGCTGAGCTATGGTAACTCTTCTTCTTCTCTCTCATTGTCTTCTTCTTCCTCGTACTTTTCGCTCTCTATTATGCGTTTTTGCCACATTATCCGCACGATCTCTTTCTCTCTTCCTCTTCTTCCGCGTGTTAAAGGTTGAGAGATGTTGTCTTCGTTTTGCGCAACAAGAGGAAAATTTTGCATATACAACATATATCTATCAAGAGGAAATTTTTCTTAGTATTTAGATATTTAGATTAGATTCAAAAGGATAAGGAGATAAATTTAATTGTAAAGAGTATACAATAATGATGTATTTGATTCATCAAATATGTGGTCTAATAATAAACCATTTCATTTTAACATGACATTGATTTGTTGATAATATTAGTTGACTATTATTTTTTTTTTGTCAAAGGTTTCATTCACGCATAATTCATATCGAGTAGACCTAGTCGTTATGAGAATTCTTAATTCATGAGTTGTAGTGAGGGACTTATGTCACCACAAACAGAGAGTTTTGATCAAAGGAAGTATACCTGAGAAATAGCTAATAAATCAACCAATGCCCACAAAACACAAGAAAATGCAAAGGAGTCTATGGAGGGTATCAAAAGTCCAAGTGTACATGGTTTTGTGGTGCAAAGAACAAGCATGGTGACATAGGTATTATTTATCAACACTTTCTTGCAAATGATAATGCATTAAAATGGCTAAAGTTGTAGGTTATAAGTTCTATGTAAAGCAAATTCTATGTGATACATATAGAAAGAATAACTTCTATGTAAAGTAAATTAGACTAATAAGTTGCTCTTATTAGCTGTGTTCTTATCTTTAGATTCATGCATCAATAAAATTTCAAACTATAAAGTTGTAGGAAAACGTAACTGAAAACATCATATTGAGGAAGAGTTAACTACAGTTCAGCGTAAAGTGGTCCATTATTTGTGACTAGTAAAACGAAACAAAGTGAAGAAATTTTGGATGGTTCTTCATTTACAGCAAGTTAGAAGCTCATTTTCTAATTAGAAGAGTGAACAAGTAACCAACTATAAGTTAGTAGTGTACGCGAACGGTTATAAATCTCCTCCATGGGTACATCAATTTTTTCATGCTTTATAATTCTTGGTAATAACAATTACAAACTAATGCAATACAAAGATCAGATGCAAAATATAAGAAAAAAAATTTAAAAATCAACTGTTAGTACCCAAATAGGAAAAAGAAATACAAGATGTAGAACAACTCAAATAAAACATCTATTATTATCTCAGGGCAAATATAAAAGTTGCTAACAAACTTAAAAATTTTCTTATAATATCAAAATGTTGTCAGAATCTTACACGATTTGGCAGGTAAGTTCCAGTATGCCTCGGAGCTTCATCTACATTATGTTGGAAGGTAATAGAAGCCGCATCAGGACCAGACTAAAGTGGCATAATAGGCATCAGTCGAGAATTATATCCCATTATTGGGTATGGATTGACGGGTTTCCTAAGCGATAACTTGGTCGATCCGAGAGATCTCTTCATGTCTACGGATTAAAAAATTAATCTGAATGAAGACCCATCTCCCATCGACTGTCTCGTGCCGTATCGAACGATCCAAATCATAACTCGGCCAATTACCAAAATCAGCCTTGTGATTTGTTCGACCGTTCGACCGTTCGACCGTGGAAAAGGCGACGAGTGGATCGCCGGCTTTTGTATTTATGGTCGGGGTCCAGTTAATTAATTATTCATCATGATACGAAATCAAAATAATAAATTAACAAGCATAAAATGACGAGACAAATAAAACTGGCACACAATAAACATAAGGATGATCAAAGGAGCATAGGAAAAGATATACCTTTCCAATCACCTCGCGGTCTTCTACCTTATATCCCTGACCTCCCGGGCGTCGTGTGGGTGATGAGCTACCGAGAACCGGGATCACCAAAGACACTCCAAAATCCTCTTCTTCTTCCCTAGCTGAAACCCTAGTATCGAGTTTCCACCTTCCAAAGTTCTTCTTCTCCAAACTTGATCCGCCGGCCACTCCAAGGCACCCAAGAAATCACGGCAACAAGTTCTCTGACCGGAGAAGACGATGAAAGGTGAAGAAGTGATCGAGGAAGGAAGAAGAAGTCTCTTCTTCTTCCCTAAACCCGCCGCCGGCCCTCTCTTCCACCTCCTTGCCGCCGGCGCCGTTGTGCCTTCTCTCAACACCGCCGGCCTCTTCCCTTCTTCTCCTCGGTGGCTCCGGCCACAAACTGGTAAGGGAGAGGATCCTCCCTCCTTTGTTGCCCCAACCGAGAGAAGAGAAGAGAAGAAGAAGAAGAGAGAACCTATTCTTCTTGTGTTGCGCCGGCGCCCTAGGAGAGAAGGAGAGGGAAAGAGAGAGAGGCCAAGGGTTTTGTGTATTGGATTAGATTAAGCCTTGGTTTCATGATCCCATGGGGTATTTATAGGGCTAAGGTAGGGACCAAGAGGAGGAGTTGGGTTTTGGCCCACTAATGGATCTAACCCAATCCATTAATTAAGATCCTTTAGTGGAATGGATCTTAATTAAACTTCCTCACCAACCCCCATATTTTCATATGGGCTCCACATATTATGAGTCGTCCATCCCCCCGTGTTTAAGATCTCGAATGTCCATTAATTAATTTAAATTACTGACAATTTAAATTAATTAACTTCTGGATCCTTGATTAATACCACTCAACCTTATCATCATGCCGGATCAAATCCACCTGCAGGGTTTAGCATGATGAACCTTTTGAGCTCATCAAGGGGGCATCATCATCCCGACTAACCAGGACATGTATTCTATCAATAATCAATGGCACATCATATTATTAATATTATCTCCCAACTTACCGGGCCTATCGATCTAACAGAATAGATTTTACCCATTGGTAAATCAAAGAAACAATAATTAATAATATATGCTCGTTATTATTTCGAGATTAAGGGATCGTACTCCATAATATAAACTGAGGTCCTATCCAATTATCGAGTCAGTACAAATTGGATAACCTCGAGTTTTGGTCCTGCTTAATGTACTCAAAGCACACTAGTGTAATTCTATGGTCAAGATCAATCACACCTAATTACACTACAACCATCCCGATGGGTTGTCCAATTCCATCTCGGTTGTAGGCTTTTTATTTATACTAAGCAAGGAACTGATAACATGATCTTCCGTGTGATACCACACACTATGTTATCTATAATGCAAAGTAATTGGACATTTGTGCATGTACTAATATAAACAGGCACCTAGTGTTGTTGTTATTCTCTTTTCAAAAATTAGATGATCTCATATATAAAAAGAGTCATGTCTTTTAGTATATACATCTAACACCCATAGCTTGTGCATAGTCTAGATTAGTAGAAAGAGATCTTCTAGGACCATCCCATGGATAATGTCCGGGATGATAAATTTTTGGTCCTACATAAGGCGAAGAGTAGAATACGGTTCCTTTATAAGGGTTTTGGCAGAACCGTCCATATACTAGATTTTGTTGATGACCGTTCAGAACAGTGTTTAGAATGTCAGAAGTAGATTCCGTGGAGAACTCAGAACCAGAATTCATAGAAATTATTCTCACTACAGCCTCAGACTGCTCGAGGTTCTCTAATAAATCGATGTGGTTTTCAGAACTTTCTTGAAATTGATCCGTCACTTCTTCCCTATCCAATTGCCCTACATATCCATCTATTTTTCCAGAGTTGGAAGTGAAACTACCAAAGGGAAATATTAGGTATGGAACTGATGGACCGATAGCAACAAATGTAGGAATGAACTTGGAATAATCCATGGCTCTCTATTGGGAAGTGTCAACAAATGATTAACGAGGTTGGGTAATATTGAATCTCGGGCGACCGGCCCGGTTTCATAAAAATTTTCCATCAACCGTCAAAGTAAATCAGAAAGTGCCCGCAGCGTGCGGTCTAGAAGCTCAGCATCCCAGGATTCGCGTCATATTTGAAGGAAAAATTCTTACAAAATACACCGTAGCTAAGGATCAAATCACAGATGCTTGGGATGATAACTAGTCGCCCTTCTTCTATACCATAGCCGGGGGGCTGAGAAGTGTCCACAAGAACTGGTGTAAAAGGGATCAATGGATCCGTGGTGAGACTGATGGAGAGAACTTGATTTTCTACCCCATTTTTCCCAGGAAGGCCCTGAGGTGTTTGCAGTTAGCTTGTCTTTATAATTTTCTAATATAGATTTGCCTCTAGAACTACTTCTAGAAGAAGCTTCAAGTGACAGAGGGAAAAGCCTAGGGTTTGCAACCCAGGAATTAGATTGAACATCATTGACTTTAGTTGTTTTGGATTGAAATGAGCCATTGGTTTCTTCTCTAGTCAAACTTCTATCTTCTCTGCCTACTTTCACATTCCCATGTGATCCAGATGGTTTTTGGCGGGCCTCCGCCCATGTAGACAGAAGAAGGATGTGGGCTGACGTGTAGGTCAAGAGAGGCGGGTAGTCAGCAAAGACATAGGACTGTCTTAGATAGTATACCGGGTAGAACCTTGGTTGGTTAAATCCAACAAGAAGTGTAGGCTTTATAGTCGAGCAGACCTCAAGTGTGTCTCTGAATGCACCAAAACTCTACCTAGAGGGTGAGACCAGGCACTTCTCGGACACTCCGAGAAGGAGGCCGGTCAGACGCAAACAAGGGTGATCGTCATTTTAACTGTAGTAAATTTCAAGAAGATGGTTGGACCAGTGATATATCCGTCTAAGTTTGAGGGGGAGTTCGTGGCATGGAAATGGAAAATGAAGATATTTTTTACTATAGATTATGAACTTTTGCTAACGATGAAAAACAGCTTTTCAGCACCAAAAGATGATGAAGGTAAAATCAAGAAACCCGATTCCTGGAACAAAAAGGAGCAAGCAGATGTGATAGCAAATGGAAAGACAAAATTTCACTTGCTGACCGTCCTCCCCGAACAAGATGTCAATCGAATCGGGAAGTACGACTAGACAAAGGAACTTTAGGAGAAGTTCCTAGAATTGCACGAAGACACCTCGGAGGCGAAACTAGCACGACAAGACATCTTACGAAGCCAGCTTACCAACCTCCGAATGAAAGACGGACAGTCAGTTGCTCAATTGTACGCCAAGGTAAAAGAGCTAATCATGAGCCTTGAAAATCTCGGAGAAGAGGTGACCAATCGTGATGCTCAAAGGTACGCCCTAACCGTGTTTCCGAGGACTTCGGAATGCACCTTGATAATCAACGCGTACTATATTTCAAAAAATTTAGAGGTAAGTACGTTAGAACAGTTATTTTCTACATTAGAACTTCACGAATCTCGTTGTGTAGAAAAGAACAGGAAAACGGACAACGTTGCTTTAAACGCGAGAAGAAACCAAGCAGTGGAGGAGTCGTCAATGGAGGATGAAAATACGACAGAGATGGTAAGAAATCTTAAAGGTTTTTTTAAAAGGGCTAACAAATTTCAGGGTAAAAGACGATCTCCGAGGAAGCGTACGGTCCGATGCTACAACTGTTAGTGCCGGAAGCACCAAGATCGAACTTGTGTTTTGATATTTGCAAAGGGTTCATAGGTTAAGGTATTATTGTGATCTAACAAAGTTATTCAAGTGCGCAGGAAAATTCCTAGGTAAACTAGGCACGAAGTCCTGATTCTAGGAATTGGGCAATAAGTCCTGACCGAGGGCTGGGCGCGTAAGTCCTGATATAGGGTTGGGCAATAAGTTATGGTCGGGGATTAGCCACGAAGTCATGATTCGAGGAATTGGGTAATAAGTCCTGGCTGAGGGCTGGGCACCGAAGACCTGACCGGGGGATGGACAATAAGTCCTGGTCGCGGACTAGGCACGAAGACTTGATCCGGAGGATTGGGCAAAAGTCTAACCGGAGGAACCGGTTGGCAAAAAGGTAAACTCTCTTGAGAAGAGTATACGAGGACACGTTCCCCGTAGGAGGGAACAGTAGGCGTCGGTTCGATTTACAGTTCCATTTGTGGTAACCCAAAGTCAGAACTAAGACAGCTCAGGCTGTTATTTAATGCTCTTATCTATCATATTCTTTATGTTTGGAACTAACCCTGGTTGTAGGAAACGAGAAGATGGAGTTTCTGCCTCCCAGGCGCCTGAGAGGGCTCAGACGCTCGTGAAGGTCAGGCGCCTGAGAAGGGTCAGGCGCCTATGTTGATATAGGCGCCCTAGAGACCTGTTTTCTACGTTTGGCCGCGATGCTAAGCTGGCAGGTTGCCACGTCAGCAATGAGGCGCTCGAGAGCAATCAGGCGCCCCAGTTCATTCAGGCGCCCTGGATGGGTGGATGAACGTTGGCCGAGTCACGGATAAGCTCGCGCATTTCTCGGTGACGTGTCAGGCGCCCTAAGCCTTACGGGCGCCGAACAGGTGACTATAAAAGGGGCTGCAGTCCCCCTCCTCTAAATACAACCGCTTCCAACAAATTCTCTCTAGCGCTCTGCTCCAAACACTCCTTGCTCAAGTCACAAGCGCCAAAGACGACCCGCGGCTCCGATCTACAAATCTTCTCCGGTCATCAGTATAATTTTTAATTAATTGTTGTATTTAAATTTTGTATTCAAACTTCTATCTTATACCACTTTTGCGAAATATAAAATTACCCAACGTAAATGGTCAAGGACCGTGGGCCTTAGAGTAGGAGTCGATCTAGGCTCCGAACCAAGTAAAAGAAAACCAAGTTAGCATTGCCTTGCAATTTTCCGCTGCGTAATTTCTCTTAGTTTTCTGAAAAATATTTTACCGATATTCACCCCCCCCCTCTATCGGTTCTAAACGATCACACAAGTGGTATCACAGTGGGTGGCTCAAACTAGGTGCAACCACCAGTTGAGCAATTTTTTGGATTTTTATTTTTAATATTCTTTTTCGTTCATAATTTTCTCGTTCATCGAGGTTGGTGCAATACTACTCGATTTGTTATTATTATTTTCTTTCTGCCGCACTACTAATCCAAGATTTAGTCTTGGAATAAGTTTTTGTTTGCAAATTGTTTTTCAGAAAAATTCAATGGCCATGCAAGAAGGCTATATCACCGCCAGACCACCACTCTTCTTAGGAGAAGATTTCTCCTATTCGAAGAGTAGATGGAGGTCCACTTGAAAACTCAGGTGGACATGTGGATTATCATCCAGTCCGTTCTAGAGATACCCAAGAACGCACAAGGTGTGGTGCAAGGCTACACAGAGTGGGACGGACCATTCAAGAAGAAGATCGAGCCTGATGCAAAAGCCACTCAGACACTACAATGCGGCCTGACGAAGGAAGAGTTGAACCGCATCGAACCCTTCAGCAGCACAAAGGAACTATGGAACAAGCTAATTGAACTGCACGAAGGTACATCAGATACGTAGATCAGCAAAAGAGATCTGTTACTCAACAGACTCTATAGCATAAAGATGCATGAAGGTGAATCAGCAGCATAACTCCACGCAAGAATCCACGAGCTGATGAACGAGCTGCATACAATAGGTCATAAGGTCGAAAATCGTGACCTAATAAGGTATACTTTAAACTCATTCCCAAGGAAGACACTGTGGGCATCTATGGTGGATGCATACAAGGTTTCTAGGAGCCTTTCCGAAATTAAACTAGATGAGTTATTTTCTGAGCTAGAACTACATGAGCAAACTAATACTGCATTGGTCGAGAAGAGTATTGCTTTTATTGCAGGAAAAACTCCAGGAAGATCTCAGAAGAAGAAGCTACAACCAGTATCTAAGTCCGACTCAGATTCGGAGTCTAACTACGATGAAGGAGATCGTCCAAAACTGGTCCGGTTAGCTCGTGACTACTACAAGGAGCTCAAAAATCAAACAAACAAAAAGAAGACAAATCGGAAGAAGGAAGATCCATCTGAACCCTCAACAAGTCAAAAGAGCAAAGGTAACGTAACGTGCTACGGGGGCAACAAGAAGGGTCATTTCATATCTGAATGCCCCAACCTGAAGGAGAAAAAAAGTCTCGCAAGAAGAAGGCATTGCAAGCTATATGGGACGAATCGTCCTCAGAAGAAGAAGAAGAAGCTCCACACTCCAACCTCCTCGCATTGACCGCCTCGGAAGACATCGACTCCGGAACGGAATCAGAACCAGACGAAGACGTCGACACTGAAAAGCTCTCGATCTCGGAGGACGGACGGATTACGGTAAGAGGTTATCCTGAATCTAAACTTTACGATCTCATTTTTTATTTATCACACAAATTGGCGAAAGCCAACATCCCAGTTGAAACCCTCCGACAGGAAGCCAAACTCCTGAAAGAGGAAGTCAACTCGAGTCCCTTGACTGAGTCAGTTCAAGAAGGAAACTCGACTCAAGTTCAAAAGCTTGAGGAAGAGAATTCCTCTTTGAAAACCCAAGTCAAGGAACTCAGAGTCATGTTAGAATGATTCACTTCAGGTTCCAAGAATCTTGGCATGAATTCTTGGATAACAGAAGGCAGTTCTAAATCGATCCGGACTAGGCTATCAAACTAACTCGCGACAACGCTCCTATTATTCATTATTGAACCAACCTAGATCCCGAGTCTAAGCATGGGTCCCAAAGCTAAGTTTGAATAAACAAGTTGGACCAAACCAATATTGGATCCCCAAGGACAAGATTCATATCTTGCCTAATCCTTATCGAGGCTTCAGTCCAGGAGGAGATAATATAAAAATGATCTTCATACTTAGATGATTTTTTTTCCTTGAATAATTTTTTGTTGCTTGCTTATTTCATTTTTGCAAATTTATTATACTTAGACTTAGGAATGGTTAGTTAAGAACAAAAGATTTACTTGAAACTTGAACAATTTAGTATTAATACAAGGTTTGATGATAGTACGTTAGGGAAACCTGTCTAAGGGGTCAGGTAGGGTAAGGTGTACCCTATTTGGTCTTTTTAGTCCGGTGGAACTAGCCGAAGCTACCTCTCCGAATCCTAAGTTAGTTAGACCAGAGGATTTCAAACAGTAATTTGAAAATGATCTTTCTTTAAAAGGCTTTGACTAGAAAAGGGTTGTTGATCCAATAAGGCTACGGCCAAAGAAAGCCTGTATGCCTCCCCAAGACCTGGAAGCCAATTATCGAAACTCACTTTNATCAACAGGCATGCATCCAAAGTTAGTTTATAAATATAGCATTTGAGGATGTCAATGGCATACAGAATCCAGTACACAATTGACAAATGAACATCTACAGTCGACCACCATGATAAATAAAATGCTTCCTTGAAAACAGAACTATATAACACATAGGAAAACTCTATGATTAAGAAACAAGAGTATCCTAATCATCATTCTTACCTAAAGTGGATAGTACATCTTAGGCAACCATGCCATGATTAAATTAGATAGAGTAGAAAAGATAGGCTGATTTGAATACCTGGAGTAGCTCATGGCCACTAAAGGCACATGCTGGGAGGCGATCATTCTTAAGAATGCAGACTTGAGCACCAGTATCGCTACAAATTCCTGGAATGATTTGTCATCCTTTCCCAATGATGCTGCTAATCTGATCAGAAGGCACACAAAGTCGAGCAGCAACTTGAGGACTATCTCCATCACTATCTTATTCGGTCACTACCTCATCAGTAACAAGTCGCTCATGGACGTTGACTAGAGAAACCAGTACACAATTGACAAATGAACATCTACTGCCGGCCACCATGATAAATAAAAAGCTTCCTGAAAAACAGAACTATAAAACACATAGGAAAGCTCTATGATTAAGAAACAAGAGTATCCTAATCATCATTCTTACCTAAAGTCAATAGTACATCTTAGGCAACCATGTCATGATTAAATTACATACAGTAGAAATGATAAGCTGATTTGAATACCTGGAGTAGCTCATCACCACTAATGGCACAAGCTGGGAGGCGATCATTCTTAAGAATGCGGATTGGAGCACCAGTATCACTACGAATTCCTTGAATGATTTGTCCTCCTTTCCCAATGATACTGCCAATCTGATCAGAAGGCACAAGATGTCGAGCAGTAACTTGAGGGCTATCTCCATCACTATCTTCTTCGGCCATTACCTCGTCAATAACAAGTCGCTCATGGACCTTGAATAGAGCGTCTTGAGCAGGACACATTTTGTCATCACTATCTTCAAATATATTGGTTTCCTCCCTTGTGCTAAAAATGGCAATGACATGCTCATGACAACCACATACAGTCTCCCCAATTCTAATCTTAGCTTGTGTAGTTGTGTGTCAGATCTCAGTTGCATCACAATCTTGCCACCTCTCCCAATGATGCTTCCTATCTTCTTTCCTGGACATAAATAATGGAAAACAGGATCCTCATGCCAAGGAATGTAGATGTCTCTTTCATCACCGGGATTTCTTCTCTTGCTTCCCCCATTTTCAGAATGATCAGAGTGAGATCTTTTCCCATCATTGTTTATGAGTCCAGACATTGCTTTTAAATTTTGAGTTTTTATCTTCTAGGAAAAGTGTCATCGTACAATAACTTCATTTCCGATTAAATAACATGAAAGTGCCACGAATCTAATGGAAAAAGTGAAGAAAAAAATGAAAATTTTGGCATACAAAATGTCAGAAAGTTAGAGAAGATGCGGTTAGATAGTAAAATTTTATCCAATCTCATAGCGATAACAGGCTACGAAAATAGCAGCAGCGAGGGGATCAATTTAATTGCTGCAAATAAGTTACTAAATGAGTACCACAACCCAATTCATAACCGACGGCAGAACTATCACAGAAGAAATATTCATCTTTCCTGGCAGACCAACTGAGATCAATTAACCAATCAGTCAGTACTAACGGCGCATGCAAAAGCCTCAATAATTACCTTTGTCACCAACTTAAAAAACCCTAGATCCAACACCGAAGTGATTCGAAGTTGTGCGAAAAAATGACAAAAAAGAGATCACGAGGATATCAAAGCATGAAAGCGTCTTAAAAAATTACGGAGGAAATTTGAGAGCGACCAAAGATCCATACCCCAAGATCTTGCTTGGCCTGATAAAAGTCCTTCGGCGCCGCGGAAACCCTAGCGCGTGGCGGACGTGATACCTTAACTGAAGACCTCGTTTATTAATAGCGGAAGAGCGGGCCCGTAAAGTACTACTCACCCGTTAGCTGCTCTTCTCGAAAATTAGCCGAGAGACCACACACGGAACTATCCTAAGCTGCTTGAAGAATATTTCATAATTACCCCTGGGACTATGGTATAATGATAGGATGATTAATCGTTATCTTATATATTTACGGTTCGATACCTAGATATGATTTTTTTCAGGAATTTTTTCTCCAAATGGGGTACGAATCCTGGGACGCTGGACTTCTAGATCGTCCACCGCGAGTGATTCCCGATTTACTTTGGTGAGCGATGAGAAATTTTCATGGAACCGGATCAATTACTTCAGGTTCGTCTGTTATCTGATCCAATATTTTTGAAGAATATTTCATAGTTAACGAGGTTTTTTCAACATATCGAACGATTAATTTGGCCTCATAAAAATTTTTCATCGACCGTCAAATAAATTGAAAAGTATTTACAACGACGAATAGTTCATAAGCCCAGCATCTCAGGATTCGCACCTCATTTAAATTTTTTTTATAAAATATACTATAATTAAAGATCGAATTATGAATATCTAAAATAATAATTAATTATCATTCCGCGGTACCATATTCCCAGGAGCATAACTGCTTGAAGAATAGCACGTCCCAGAAGAGGCCAATGATTTTGCACAATAATGCCATTGAAAATCCTGTTTGCTGCAACAGATAAGAGATGAAAATTGAAGTTGGTTTCGGTGTGCGGATTCTAACCTACACTTCAGACAAAGTAATGCGTGCAATTCCATTCAGCGATGGTTGACGCCGAGATGGGTTTCGACCCACTTATGAGGGTCTATTTGCAATTTCAAAAATATCTGGATCTTTATGAAAATATGCATTAAAGTGTCTCTTTGATATTGCAGTTTTGCAAAAGTACATATTTGCAATGTGAGAAAATATCCAAATCCTTTTGCAAAATATATTTAAGGGCAGTTGCAATTTCAGAAAATATTCTAATCTTTTTACAAAAATGCATTGAAGGGTCTAATTAAAACCTCTCAAACAATAGTTATAATAAATTAATTAAGAACGGAGTACTAAAATTAAGGAGAAGTAAAATGATTTAGCTTTAACAAAAAGCTTTACTGTGGAATAAGAAAACTAAATACGATGAACTCTAACAATAATGAAATTGTAGATATAAATCAAATATATGTTATTTAATTTGTTTGAAAATTTTTCCATTAAAATAAATCCAGAAAACCTGAGGACAACAAATCGAACTCAGCAACATCAGATTACACCACCACCACCACCTCCACCTCCACCTCCATCAGCATTCAAAAATACCATGAGATTTGAACTCTCGCTAAAAAATAACTCATAGAAAGAAATCTCATACTGTTTCATATGAAACAGATAGAATGTACCATTTTGACACGGGACCGACACAAGATGACAATAATTTCGCATGCGTCATTATGTGCGTCACGGACATGCAACGGAAGGAAGGAAGAAGAAGAAAAAAGGGAGAAGGACGAAGAATGAAGGAATCAATTTGGAAAAATGAAAACTTATTTGGAAGCATCAGTGAGACAAAGGTGAGACAAAAGCGAAGGCAATATGATGGTGAGGCGGTGGCGACAAGGTGACGATAAGACACTAACAACTGTAGTGCAGCGGGAATATAAAGAGGAAAAGTTAGATTTTATTATATATATAATTTTTAATTTTTAATTAATTATTATATAAAGTATAATTATATAAATTAATAATAATTAAATAAATTGTTAATTAATTAATATAATTATATAAATTCTTGTGGAATAGTAAAAGACTTTTTTGAGTAGTATAACGGATTTATATAATATTTTCTCATTCTATAAAGAGGCGAAAGATTTTGATGGATCATGCGACGATAATAGGTTTAACTCTCAAGCCATTGTTAATTATTCGATGGGAAAATTGTATTGAAAGTGTGAAAGTAGTGGTACTTCAAGCTCAACAAATAAGAGAAACTCTACTTCAAGTTGTAGAAGAAAAAGATATTGATTTTAAAATAAAAAGTGAAACTAAGTCTTTAACAACATTTGAACTTGAAAATTTTGAGTTTTTAGTTGGTATGACATATTGAGTAAAGTTAACATTATTAACAAAAGCTTATGACGGGGTTGAATAACTCGTGGCGGACACGTGGAATGAAGAAGCTGCGTGGCAAAACGAGATGAGTCTGAGCGACTCCTCTTTCAGAGCTCTCGGGACACTCTCACGAAAAAGAGCCTCCAGGGCCCCCTCGGGTGACACGCCCTGGAAGGTTAAACCAGAAACCCCTCCCGGGATCACCCCGGGAAGTCGGGTCCCGAGACCACCTCGAGGAATTATAGCGCCCGTGATCGCCCAGGCCAGAAGACCCCGAGATCACCTCGAGAAAGCGGAGCCCAAGTAATATTCGACCTCAAGTAACGATCCTCCCTTTTTTCTCGGATCTATGGATAAGCATCCACGCTGACGCGGAGTCATCATGACCTTTCAATGTCGCAACGGGTCGAAGCACGTAATGATAACGTGGACCATTTTAAAAGCTATCCAGTAACCGTCGAAGGGGGGGGCGCGTGGCATAGATCATGGGGACGCGCCCAGACAGTCGTCACAAGTATAAAAGGTAGTCTAACCCTTCTGGTAAGGGGGCTACACACTTTCTACAACTCATACACATTTTCCTTGCCTTCTATTCTTCTCCATCGAGGCACTAACTTGAGCGTCGGAGTGGGCTCCGCTGGATAACCTCCGACGTGTTCCTCTAATGCTCGTGTTGATCTCGCAGGGCGCGGAGTTCTTCCCTTCTCGTTAGCATCCACGTAGGCGGAACCTCGGTGACTGGCCATCGATGTCGACTCTTTCCGGAACAAGTTTGGCGCCATCTATGGGAATCCAGAAAAGCACCAGAAGAAGCACTGATGGCAGGGCTGAAGAGACAAGCTATTGTCCTGACAAGGGAGGAACTGGACCGCTTGGTGGCCAACGCCATCAAAGAAGCGCTCGAGTAGCACCAAGTTGAACAAGCCGCTTCGCAGCAAGAAGCTTCTGCGCGGGAGGAGATTCCTAGAATATCCATCTCACACTCGCGAAGATCTGTCACACCAGTGGGACGACGGGATGGAACAACCCCAGGTCTCCGAAAAGACTCTCCCGGAGATCTCGAGAAGGCCCACTCAGTAGCCTCCAGCGCGCAAAGGCACGAAGAAGAACAAGGGGAAAGGGAGGAACCTAAGGCCTCCCATAAGATTCCCTCTACTCCTTTCTCATTGGAGATTGTGAAGGATCCCATGCCGAAGCAGTTCCGTGGGCCTGGGATCGCCGATTATTATGGGAAGATGGATCCGGAAGATCACGTCTGTAAGTTTGAGAACGCGACACTCTTACACCAGTATACTGATGATGTAAAGTGCGGGGTGTTCCTAAACACCCTGTCCGGAGAAGCCCAACGATGATTCTAGAGGTTGCCACAAGGTTCTATCAACTCCTTTGTGGAGTTTAGAACCGCCTTCCTCCATTACTTCGCCAGCAGCCGTCGTTATCAAAAGACAGCGCTCAATTTGATCGCCCTCAAGCAGAAGCCGAAGGAGTCGCTTAAGGAGTACATCCAGCGGTTCAACAGGGTGGCGCAGGACGTGCCCAGCGCAACGTCAGAAATCCTCGTTAGTGCTTGCACTCAAGGGCTCGCGGAAGGGGATTTCTTCCGATCCCTAGTGAGGAAGCCCCCCGTCAGCTTCGATGATCTACTGGGGCGCTCTGTCAAGCATGTCAACGTGGAAGAGGTACAATACACCCGTCGCAAGGAACCAGCCGGAGTCCTCCCTCCAGCTGTTCCCCGGTCTGAAAGGAGGGAGCCCCCAGCTCCAATTCGAGGAAAAAACCTTCACCTCGGGAAGGACTAGTGGGCGGGTAGGCAAAGGTTGGTGGAGACGGTGGATACCGAGCAGCCGGAACCTGGGCCGAAGTACTGTAATTTTCATGGCAGCACAACATACTCCACCGAGGAGTGTCACACCTTGAAGAAGAGATTCAGTGAGGAGGCAGACACCAAGCCTCGGAGAAAATGGAATAAAGCGGGATACCGCCGAAGGTCTCCACATCGAAGCTTTTCTCCTCGGCGGCAGCAAGCCAGGGAGAACGAGACCCGACATCGGTCTTGGTCACGATCGCGAGAAAGGAGTCGGGGGCCTGCACCTCGAAGATCTCTCTCCTTAGAAAGAGATCCCCAGAAGGGCAAGGCCCTATGCGTGGCCCGCCCTCTGGACACGTTGGAGTAATCTCCGGAGGACTCTCCGGAGGAGATTCCCACACACACACACACGATGACACCCTGGTCATTACCACCGTCATCGCCAACTACCAGGTCCATCGGACCATCGTGGACACAGGCAACTCGGTCAACATACTGTTCAAGAAAGCTTTTGATCAGCTGCAGATCGAGATGCCTCAGCTGGAGTTGGTAGCAACCCCGTTGTTCGGGTTCACGGGGAACCAGGTGCAGCCCATCGGCCAGATCCGTTTGGCCATTTCTTTAGGCGAGGAGCCGCTGAAGAGGACCAGATGGTCCACTTTCTTGATAGTCGACGCTCCCTCGGCCTACAACGCCATTCTGGGCCGACCAACCCTCAAAGAATTCAGAGCCGTCACCTTCACCTTCTACCTTAAGATTAAGTTCCTAGTCGGAGACAAGGTAGGAGAGGCCCGAGGGGACCAGAGGGTAGCCAGGAGATGTTATGTGGATGACGTCTGGGTGGAAAGCCAGAAGACCCCTCATCCATTCTTGAGATGCAATATAGTCCAAGCTTCGCCCTGGTCCGAACTGCTCGATGACAAGGAGGAGGTCCAGCTGCTCCCCGATCGAGAGGAAACCCGAGTCAAGATCGCTGCCGGGCTGCCGAACGAGCTGAGGGAGTCCTTACTCGAATGCTTGGCTCGGAACTAGGACGTGTTCGCCTTGTTGGTCAAGGAGCTAAAGGGCGTCCGACCGGAGGTGGCAGAACATCACCTCCATGTATATCCTAATGCTCGGCCCGTCAAATAGAGAAAGCGGGACTTCAGCACCAAGCAAAATAAAGTGATATGGGTCAAGATCGAGAAGCTCCTGGAAGTCGACCACATTCGGGAGGTCCAGTTCCCAGCTTGGTTGGCCAACGTAGTGTTGGTGGCTAAGCCCGACAATAAGTGGAGGGTCTGCATCGACTTCAGGGACCTCAACCGAGCCTGCCCGAAAGACTGTTATCCTTAACCCCAGATCGGCCAGATGGTCAACTCGACGGCCGACAGCGAGCTCATCTCCATGCTGGATGCATATCAAGGGTATCATCAAGTACCCCTGGCCGTCGATGATCAAGAAAAAGTCAGTTTCATCACTGCTGACGGCACCTACTGCTACACAGTTGTGCCGTCAGGGCTAAAGAACGCCGGGACTACTTATCAGCGGATGATAAACAAAGTCTTCCAGGGGCAGATCGGTCGGAACATTAAAGTATACGTGGATGACATTCTGTTCAAGTCTGGCCGAGCGGAAGACCTGGTAGCAGATGTGGAGGAGACTTGCCAGACCCTGCGCAGGTATGGGCTTAAGCTAAACCCTGCCAAGTGACCGAGAGAGGCATTGAGGCCAATCCGAGCAAAGTCAAGGCCCTGTTGGATATGCCTCCACCAAGGAACCTTCGGGAAGCACAACGACTTACTAGGCGAATCACAACCCTGTCCCGGTTCATCTCCCGGTCGCCCGAGCGAGGACTACCATTCTTCAAGACACTTCATAAAGTCACCAAGTTTCAATAGGACGTCGACTGTGACAAGGCGTTTGAGGAGCTGAAGGTGTATCTTGCCGAGTTAACCGTGTTAGCCAAGCTCGAAGTCGGGGAGGTGCTGTCTGTATACCTAGCTGCCTCGACTGACTCGGTTAGCATGGTCTTGGTGAAGCAGGAGGGGCCCGAGCAAAAGCCTGTATACTTTTTTGCCCACTTATTGAAGGGAGTCGAGTGTCGGTATACGACACTCGAGAAATTGGCGTACGTTCTGTTGTTGGGTGCTTGGAGGATCAGACCTTATTTTTTGGTGCACCCCATCGTTGTCCTGACCAACATCAACCTGGGTCGGGTAGCTTCCAACCCTGAAGCGTTGGGTCGATTGATCAAATGGACCACTGAGCTGAGTGAATACGACATCCAGTACCAGACTCACCCCGCCATCAAAGCACAAGCATTAGCAGATTTTTTGAGCGAGTTACACTCGGAGGAGCCCAAAGAAGCCTGGCAAGTGTATGTGGATGGCTCGTCGGCTCGGTCGGGCAGCGGGATCGGCATCTTGATGGTTTCCTCGAAGGGGGAACAATTGCATTTATCCGTCTGCCTCAAGTACAGAGCCACAAATAACGAAGCCGAGTATGAGACCCTGATAGCTGGATTGCAGGCAGCTAAGCATGTGGGACCCACCCGGGTGATATCATACTCAGACTCTCAGCTGGTCACCTAGCAGGTCACCGATCGGTTTGAAGTCAATAGCAACTGGCTTCAGGCCTTCATCGAAGCCTACGAGAAGTTGAAGGCCGAATTCCAGGAGGTGCAAATACAGAAGATCCCCAGGGAGAGTAACCTATGGGTAGATGAGTTGGCCAAACTGGCCAGCTCAGTCGGCTCTTGGGTACTTTCTCAGCCGAGCGGGCCAGCATTGATGATCATGCATATAGAACGGTAGGCCGAGCTAGAGCTGGGGTCAGATTGGAGAACACCCCTCATCACCTATTTGACGGAGGGGGTCGTCCCAGCTAGCCGAGAAGAAGCCCGACTGCTCAGAAACTGGGCGATCCAGTATACCATGGTCGGGGACGTGCTATATAAGAGGTCCTTTGCCGGACCTATGTTCAAATGCCTGAGCGATGAAGATGCAGACTATGTGCTCAGAGAGATCCACATGGGAGTCTGCGGAAGCCACGCTGGGGCTTGGGCTGTGGCTCGAAAAGCACTACTGGCCGACCCTGCAAAAAGACGCCGACAAGATGGCCTCGACCTCCTTGTCCTGCCAGAAGCACCACTGCTTCCTTCATCGACTTGTGGAGATGAAGAAGGCATCGGCGGTTTGCCCGTTCGACCAATGGGGTACGGATATAGTGGAACCATTCCTGACCGCCGCAGCTCAGAATAAGTTCCTGCTAGTGGCCGTCGACTATTTTTCCAAATGGATAGAAGCAGAGGCCCTGGCGTGCATCACCGAGCAGGTCGTGATTAAATTCCTGTGGCATAACATCTTATGCCGGTATGGAATTTCTCATAAACTCGTCTCAGATAATGGAAGACAATTCTAGGGTCGGAAAATACAGGAATGGTGCTCAGCCTACGACATTAAGCAAGCTTTCATTTCGATGGCGTACCCGCAAAGCAACGGTCAAGCAGAAGTGGCCAACCGAGATATCCTGAGAGGGCTGAAGACCAAGTTGGATCATGTTGGAGGGACTTGGGTGGACGAGTTGCCGAGTGTCTTACGGGCTCTGTGAATCAGACCCAAAGAAACCATGGGTCACACCCCCTTCGAGCTGGTCTATGGAAGTGAGGTCGTGGTGCCGGTCGAGGTCGGGTGTGAGTCAGACCGGCGAAGGGCTTATGATGAGGATAATCCAGAGAGAAGGCGCCTGGAGCTGGACCTGGTCGAAGAAATTCACGATAAGGCAGCTGCTCGAATGTTTGCTTATCGCTATAAGATGAAGCAAAGATATAATCGGAAGGTCCTGTCAAGAGCGTTCCAAGTCCGTGACCTTGTCTGGAAGAGGATCAAACCAATCAGGAATGTCAGATTAATTGGGCGATTCAAAGACGATTAGCACGCAGGCGCTTGCGCGCCTCCTCTTCTGCGGTGATGGCCGCCGGCGTCACCAGAACGCCGGCACCGGATCTCTCACACTTTCCTCCCTTTCCCACTATCCCTGCTAAGGCTTCTGTGGGATAGCAAGTCTCAAATGGATTTGGGACAGAAAGACCAACATCGTACGCGGCGGTGCTAAGGCCAACTTCACCGCTAGCTTCAAAGAAAGCTTTCGATGATGTTGGAGATGATTTCAAGGTGGCGACGATCTATAACAGTAAGCTCGGTATCTTCTACACTGAGGAGGAGGTAACTTCTATGGCTGATTCGTATCGATTTGCGTTGGTGGGAAAATTTTCTGGGAAGCGCCCTAGTTTTTCGGCTACCATGCAAGCTTTCAAAACCCTAGGGTTATCTAACTTTTACAATGTTCACTTTCTGCGATCGGGGCATCTTTTCCTACATCTGACGTCCAATGAAGACATGGCTTGGATTTGGACTAGAGGGATATGGTATATCGGGGGTGTTCCTTTGCGCATCTTCAAATGGTCTCCACACTTCTCCTACAAAGCAGAATCGTCAATTGTGCCAGTGTGGATCCAATTTCCAGACTTTCCCATCCACATGTTTAACAAGAATTGCTTATATTCAGTTGCTAAGATTGTGGGGAAACCAATAAAAATTGATGAGGCTATGATAGAAGGATCAAGACTATATATGGCACGGGTGTGTGCCAAAATAGATTTGCTGAAGCCGAGAGGTGAAGAGTTCTAGATCGGAATTGGTCAGGAGAAAAGATTACAGAAGGTGGTTTTTGAGAAGCTCCCTAACTACTGTGAGTATTGCCTTCACCTGGGTTATTCAGTGGATGAATGTTACATTAATGGGAATCAATCGAAGCCGGATTGGAAAAGAAATAGAGGTACGGCTATTGCCCCAGGAGAAGATCTGCGCAGAAAGCTGAATCAAAAATATGAGGAAGGGACAGGAAATATCAATGGGGAGTTTACAGATCCCCCACAACTTGGTGTAATTCATAAAGCTACAAAACAAGCTTGGGTACAAAAGCAAGGTGTAGCTGAACAGCAGTTTCATGGGTACAGAGTGGATGAAGCTCCAAGCAACGCTTCCATATTTTGGTTGACCTTGAGGAAGAGAGACAAGGAAATTTGAAGATGTCCTCTGCCGAGGGAATAGAGGAAATAAATATAGAAGAGGAAGGCAGGAATCAGGTGGAAGAAGATACTATAATTGAATTCAGTAAGGAGACCTTAAATGGACAAAATTCCCTTCGAGCATTGAATACAGAAAATTCTTTAAAAGAGGGACAGGACAAAGGTATTCCTTTGGAGCATACTGGTGGTAATAGACAGAAATTATTAGTTGCTGATAGAAGAGAAGAACAGGAAAATTTAGTGGCAACAAATTGTATAGAAAAGGAGTGCAGAGGGAACTGCAGAACATGCCAAATGTATCAACCACAACAAGGAATAAATCTGATGATAAGCAAGAAACTTCCAAGGAAGTAGGCGCAGCTCAGAAGATCTCCACAGTTTTGAATTTAAATGCAAATGCGGAGGAAATGAATTCAGAGCAGATTGATTCAGAGCAGTGGTATATTTCTTCACAGTTAGTAATGCAAAATGAACTGGAGAAGCTGGAGGCTTCTAAATCGTTTATGGAGGAAATAGGAACTGATGATGAGGGAGAGGGACGTTTACAAAGATCTTCATCTTTACCAATGATTATAAAAGATATCAACAAAAATCCTTCTGGTGTATCACAAAGGGTCACTAGGAGTAAATCCCAAGCACAAAAGGTTTCATTTTCTTCATTGCTTTAATGTCAGGATTGGTATGGAATATAAGAGGGATTGGTAACCCTGCTTCTATCCGAAGATTGCATTATTTGAAGAATCATTTTCATTTGAATTTTTTGGGAATTCTGGAGCCAATGATACAGTTGGATGTCAATATTATCACAAGGAAAATAGGCATATCTTCGGTTATTTCTAATTGCTCTGGGAAAATTTGGTTTATGTACGATAATAATATAGAATGCAAAGTGTTGGTTGATCATGAACAATTACTTCATTTGAGTTTAAAATCAGCTCTTCTTCCTATTGAAATGTTATTCACTGTCGTGTATGCCAAATGCTCGAGAGTTGAACGATATGAATTATGGGAGAAGATAGAATATATCAAGCCAAGTAATGAGGTATTATGGATGGTTGGAGGGGATTTCAATGTCATTGCTAATGAATCTGAACAATCTACAGGTGCTATAATGAGATTGGGTGCAATTGAAAATTTCAATTACTTGTTGATGTCAACCGGGCTTATTGATGCAGGTTAGGTGGGTGATTGCTTTACTTGGACCAATAACAAAATATGGAAGCGGCTTGATAGAATTTTGATATCTCCATCTTGGTAAGACAAAGAATTCTCAGTCAGGGTTGAACACTTGAGTCGTGCATCCTCAGATCATTGTCCTTTGTTGGTATCTTTTCCAAATTTTGATAAGCCAATAGCCTCTTTTCGATTCCAAAAAATGTGGTTAAGACATCATGGCTTTTTGCAAACAGTAAAATTAAACTGGAATTTGCCTAGCTCAGGTTTTGGTCTCCTCAAACTTCAAATTAAACTCAAAAGGCTAAAGGAACATTTAAGTGGTGGAACAAGGAGATATTTGGAAACCTTCATGATAACATCCAAAAAGCCGAACAATTATTTGCTGATGCAGAAAATTTTTTTGATTTAGAGCCTACGGTAGAGAACCGCATTAACAGAAATAAAAGTCAAGCCCATTTATTTAAGACCCTTCAAATGGAAGAGGACTTCTGGAAACAAAGAGCAGCAGTGAGATGGATGAGTGAGGGGGACAGAAATACAAAGTTCTTCCATAACATAGTTAAAACAAGACAAATAACCAACAGAGTTTTTCGGATATGGGATGAAGGAGAATGCTTAGAAAAGCCAAACAGATTAGAGACTCAGGTGTCAAATACTTTGAAAAATTGCTAACAGGGGAAGACTACAATTGTTTGGTGGTTGATCTTATTCATATACCCGAACTTATTACTGCCGAGGAAAATAATATCTTAACAACTTTACCTTCTAAGGAGGAGACGAAACAAGTGATATGGGAGATGGACCAGGATAGTGCAGCTGGGCCAGATGGGTTTTCTGCAGCATTTTATGTTAACTGTTGGGAAATTATTCAGGATGAGGTGTATCAAGCAGTGATGGATTTCTTCCAAGGTGGGTTTTTACCGAAAGGAATGACTGCGACAACAATTGTGTTGATACCAAAGAAAGAGAATGCACAGAAGTGGCAAGACTTTAGGCCTATTAGTTTATGCAATGTTTCATACAAGATTATTTCTAAATTGTTAGCAAACAGGCTGAAGAAGCTGCTACAGATGATCATCTCTCCAGCCCAGAGTGGTTTTGTAGAAGGTAGACCGATTTCTGATAACATACTTTTAGCTCAGGAATTAACTCACAAGCTGAATTACCATATCAGGGGGGAAAATGTTATTATGAACTTAGATACAATGGAGTTTACTATTCAGGTTCATGTCAGCTTTTGGTTTTTCGAACTCATTTATATCTATGATCAAGAGATGTATTACTTTGTGTTGGTTTTCAATCCGGGTTAATGGGAATCTTGCAGGGGTTTTCCAGTCAAAAAGAGGACTCAGACAAGAGGATCCTATCTCCCCTTTCCTCTTTATCATTACATCAGAATTCTTGTCCAGGGGATTGGAAAAGTTATTTTCAGAAAAGCCTAGATTGGGCTATGCTATAGGTTGTGATATGAAAATATCACATCTTGCTTATGCAGATGATGCCATGTTGTTTTTGAATGGTTCTATTGATTGTGTAAAAAAGGCAAAAGCTTTCTTAGATGAATATGAAGTGCAATCGGGACAGTTGGTCAATGCAGGGAAAAGTCTTGTTTACCTTTCAAGAAGAATACCAGTTGCCCGCAGAAGTTTAATCCTTGCTGCCACAGGATTCTTGGAAGGAACATGGCCTATTACTTATTTAGGGATTCCGCTATTTACAGGAAAGCGGAAATCAGTGTATTTTCAACCCTTGATAGAGAAGGTGAGGAAAAAACTTCTAGGTTGTAATCTATCACGCTTGTCTCATAGGGGTCGCCTATTATTAATTCAAAGTGTTCTACTTTCAATGCCTCTATACTTATTGCAAGTGCTTCTTCCTTCCACATCCATTTTGCACAAATTGGAGATGAACTTTGCGGGATTCTTTTGGGGTTCAATGGATAACAAAAAGAAAACTCACTGGGTGGCTTGGATAGAGGTTAGTAAGAATAAATTAGGAGGGTTAGGCATAAGGAAGTTAGCGGATTTCAGTTTGGCATTGAGAATTAAACTATGGTATCGATTTAGAGAAATGAATACTCTTTGGGCTCACTTCCTTATAAGGATGTATTGCGGCAACATGCATCCGACGTCTACCCAATTAAGAAGCAACGCATCTCCTTGTTGGCGCAGATTACTTAAAATTCGTGGATTAGCAGAGCAGAATATTGGCTGGATTTTGGGAGAAGGTAAGTTAAATTTCTGGTATAACACATGGCTTGACAGTGGCCCTTTGTTTCAGTCCTGTCCTCTGGCTGGGTATCCTGGTATTATGGTAGCTGATTTCTTGGATGGTCTTCAGTGGAGAATGGACAGAATTGAAAGATTACTCCCGAATGATAAGGCTGTGGAAGTTGCTGAAATTCCTGTGCAATCATAAGTGCCTGATCGTATTATTTGGAGACTCTCTCTTGATGGTAAATTCTCTGTTAAATCAGCATGGAACTTTGCTAGACAGATATTGCCAGAAGTCTCCATTTATGCTGTGATTTGGAGTGACTTACTTAGTCCAAGGGTATCCATTTTTGCATGGTGTTTCTTGAAGAAAAGACTACCTGTTGACATCATTTTACAATAGAGGGGAATCACTTTATGTCTAAATGTCAATGTTGCAGCTCCATGGAAACTTGGGAATATTTATTTTTTGATGGTCCGATTGTTAAGGAAGTTTGAATATATTTTGCCACATTATTTAGGGTGACTAGACACACATCATTGGTGGCATGGATGATAGGTACGGATTGGTCTCATGGAGGACATATCAAGGAAGTAATGCCTTTTCTCATCATGTGGTTTTTGTGGATAGCCAGAAATGATGCCAAGCATAGGGACATTAAGCAAGATGTGCAGATGACTATTATTAGAATAATCCAATACCTGATATTAGGCGATGTTACAGGCACCATTAAAGGCAAGCACGGGAAAGGATTCTCCTCGGTGGCTAAAGCTTTAGGTTTGACTACCAAAATCACTATGAGAAATATCATTACAGTGGTTCATTGGAGGAAGCCGAATATTGGAGGGTTCAAACTAAATACAGACGGGTGCTCAAGAGAAATCCAGGAGAGGCTACTTTTGGGGTGATTATTCGTGATCATACAGGGCAATTCCTTTTAGCTAAGCATGGCTTGTTGGGAGTGTCAACTAATGTTAAAACAGAACTTATGGCCATTTTATTGGGTTTGAAGCTATGTATAGCTCACAACTTTCTGCCAATTTGGCTAGAATCCGATTCCATAGTTGCTTTAAAGATTATCCAGTCTTCTTCAATTGGCTGGGAATATAGAAAGATGGTCCTTAAGATAAGAAAGATGGTTATGGTGTATCAAGTGAGGTTTTCACATATTTATAGAGAGGCTAATGTGGCGGCTGATTACTTGGCAAACCAAGCTTTCAAGTTTACCGGTGATAAAGAATTATCAAGACAACAAATAGATAAGACTTTAAGTGGTATTTGTAAGGCTGACAGAATGGGAATTCCTTATAGTAGAATGGATCGGAAGCAAATTTAAGCCGCAGGGAGGATGGTTATATGATCGAACTTCCAGAGAAGTTGTCAGCAGCTGATACATCTCTTATTTGTTATCCTGCTATAGGAGTTTCTAGGTAGATTTGCAGAGTTTCAGGTCTAGCAGAGATCCAGAATTTGTGCTGCCTGTTATCTGCTGATTTACTGAGCTGGTTCTGCAGATTCACAGGATTATGTCTGATATTTGTTTTTGTTCTGAGTTGGTTTTGCAGATTCACAGGAGTTTGTCTGGTATCTGTTTTTGTTCTGAAGTGGGAAACAAAATTGTCAAAGAAAGGTCCAGGAGGAGTCTGAGCTGGTTCCATAGGTGTCTTATTGTTTCTGCGGTGATTATTTAGGCAAAGTTTGGCACAGTCAACTCATCGATCACTGATTCTATTGATAACTCTGAGTTTCATGAGAAGGTTGGCACTTTGGAAAGCACATCTATAGAAATAGGGAAAAGAATGCTAAAGGTGTGGTGTTATTTTTATCAGGTATCCGTATGAGTTCAGTGACCAGAAGGATGGAGTAAGTAATTCAGAAACTGCCTGTTATTTTTCATTCTTGCTTTATAAATCCAGAGATGTTTTAATATTAAGCTAACAGTAGCTTGTGTCTGAACTTACACCATCTGGTACTGTTGTCATTTTGATAAGTTGTATAAAATTTGGCACAGCCTGTTATTGGTCTGCTGTTCTGAGGTAAATTGCTATGTGTGTCATCTGATGCTAATCAGAGAATTGCAGAATTTTTTATGATGTGCTAGAATAAAAGACTGATCTGAGCTTAATCTCTCTCTAATTACTACTTCTGCTGCTGATGGCTCTGAGTTACATGTGAAGGATTTGTGGTAATCTAAGGCTATTTAGAGTTTGGAGAATTAAGAAGGTCCAGAGTATAAGAATGTTCTGAATTGATTAGAGGTAAGGAAAGTAATCTGATACATAGCCTTGTCAATTGATTTCTGATGCAGAAATCGAAATTCTGGGTTATGAATGTAATAGTGCAGAAATTTGATTGATTGAGGCCATTGAAGGAGGTGAATGGATCCACCCTATATGATTCATCTAGTCCGTAGCAAACGGTTACGGTAAAGACTTCTAAAATCCGTTGATGGTTGAGGCTTTGTCAAAGAGCCTATAAGGGTGCATAGATTCACCATAAATCTATCTAGTCTGTAGTAACGGCTGCAGTAAAGACATAATAAATCCGTTTTGGCTGGTCACTTGCCCAAAGTGAACATCGGGTGCTTTGTAGATTATTTTTCTGAGATTAAAGCTAAAGGTGGCTGTACACATGCTGTAAAAAGAAAGGAAGGATTAAGATGTTTGGAGGCCCGCAAATGCAAGTCTGAATCTTCGATATTATGATGTGGCTGATTCATTTGATCAAACCAAAGAAGTTAAGAGGTCCTGAGGAGTGTGCAGGTGTAATAAGTCGAACTTGGCTAGTTTTTCATTCGGTGATGACTGCTTGAGAGATCCTGAGAAGGCTGCTCAAGGGATGATGCATGATCGGTGATGTTAATCTGCTGATTGGCTTTTGAAATCCTTTATAGTTTTATAGTTGATTTTTGAATTTTAGCACTTGTTATACATGTAAATCCTTTGGAGTTCTTGTAATTATATATTAGAAAGTTAGGTCTGGCCCCCCTTCTAGTATAGATTTTCTTTCAGTAATAAGATTTGTTTTCTTTCAAAAAAAATCTTATGGGTTTTGTGAGACAAAAAAAAAGTAAACTGGAGCCGCAGTGGGGAGGACCTTTCAAAGTGGTGCAGAAGTTGGGCTCAGGGGCGTATTACCTGGAAAACGAATAGGGGAAGAGGCTTGATCGACTATGTAGTGCGATCCACCTCCAACCCTATCGAGAGGCAGAATGAGAGCATTGTAAAACAAATGTACTGCCTAAACTATAATGATAGTGGAGGAATGAGGTCCTCGCTCAACTTGCAGGTGCTCCAGACTCTCGCCTTGCCAGCTAGTTATAAGTGGGACCAACTCCTGCGCACCCCTCGGCTCGGCTCTCAGTCGGACGCGTGGCGGCCCATGCTCCCTGAGAACTATCCGACCGAGTGTCCAGACTCTCGCCTTGCCAGCGAGTTATAAAAGGGCTAAGCCCCCGCACACCCCTCGGCTCAGCTCTCAGTCGGACGCGTGGCGGCCCACGCTCCCCGAGAACTATCCGACCGAATGTCCAGACTCTCACCTTGCCAGCGATTTATAAGCGGGCTAAGCCCCGTGCACCACACGACTCAGTGTCCCCGATCGGATGCTTGGTGGCCCACTCTCCTTAGAGTCGACCTGACCGAGTGTCCAGACTCTCGCCTTGCCAGCGAGTTATAAGCGGGCATGCCCACACGCACCCCTCGACTCGACTCTCAGTCGGACGCATGGCAGCCCACGCTCCCTGAGAACTATCCGACCGAGTGTCCAGACTCTCGCCTTGCCAGCGTGTTATAAGCGGGCATGCCCTCGTGCACCCCTCGGCTCAGCTCTCAGTTAGACGCGTGGTGGCCCACGTTCCCTGAGAACTATCCGACCGAGTGTCCAGACTCTCGCCTTGCCAATGGGTTATAAGCGCGCATGCCCCCGCGAACCCCTCGGCTCGGCTCTCAGTCAGGCGCGTGGCAACACACGCTCCCTCAGAACTATTCAACCGAGTGTCCAGACTCTCGCCTTGCCAACGAGTTATAAGCGGGCTCAGCTCCCGTGCACCACTCGGCTCAGTATCCCCGATCGAACGCGTGGTGGCCCACACTCCTTAGAATCGGCTTGACTGAGTGTTCAGACTCTCGTCTTCGTACGAGTTATAAGCGGGCCAGCTCCCATACACCACTCGGCTCAGTGTCCCAGATCGGATGCGTGGCGGCCCACGCTCCTTAGAATCGGCTTGACTGAGTGTCTAGACTCTCGTCTTCGTACAAGTTATAAGCGGGCCAGCTCCCGTACACCACTCGGCTCAGTGTCCCAAATCGGACGTGTGATGACCCACGCTCCTTAGAATCGGCCTGACTAAGTGTCCAGGCTCTCGTCTTCATATGAGTTATCGGAGGGCTCAGTTCCCGTGCGCCCCCGCGCACTAATCTGTTCGGCTCCCAGTCGGATACGTGGCGGCCCACGCTCCCTGGGTACAATCCGACTGAGTATCCAACCTCTCACCTTCGTGTGAACTAAGAGCAGATAAGTCCCTGCGACTTCTTTGACTTAACTCCCAGGATGGATGGGGCAACCCACGCTCCCCCAAGATCAAACTGACTCAACGACAGTAATCTGAACTGCTCGAGCTGGCAACCTTACGTGTTCGGCTCAGTTCCGGTCGTTCGATTCTTCGTCAACTCACCCGAGTGGCCATCACTTCGAAACTCTCGCGCTTAAGTGGTTAATTCGGTCACTTGCGAGATGATTCGCTCGACTGTGCTCTCACCCAAATGGTTAATACTTAGCCATCGCGCTCAAGCATTTAACTCGATCACTCACGAAGTCGAGTTAATCGATCGCTCTCTCACTCGAGTCGCTCCTGCTAATAATCGCCCGAGCCATTAACATCCGGAAGTGGAGACAATTGCATCCAAGAAAGCTTGAGCAAAAGGAAATATTATATTAAGGCAAAGACATTACAAAATTTGAGGCAAGTCGCCTCCGCAAAATGAGAAAAGAAGAATAAAGACAAAAAGCCCGACCCTCATTTGAAGGGTTGGCTGACCACCTCGGGCATGTCTTTGGACATGCTAGACATCTTGACTACTGAAGGGGGCAAGTCGGGGGCTATATGCCTGCCTTGCCTGAGCTACACAAATATGTTGAGCCTTTGATGCTTCAACATAGCTCGAAGCCGCTCGGAGACTTGCTGGTTGAACTACGCAGAGTTGATGTACTCAATCCTGCGGGTATCCCACCGACTGGTCTCCCCCTCCTTGTAGGAACGCAGCTCCTCGAGCTCTGCTCTAGCTGCTTACTACTCTGCCTTCTCAGCCCTGAAGCGCTCGAGCTCCTCCTTCTGATTGTTCAGTTCTTACTCCCGGGAGGTCAGCTCGGCTGTCAACTCCTCGGCCTGCTTCGCCTGGGCCACCGCCTCTTCCTCCTTGGCTTCGAGCTAGGACTTGAGGGACTCGGCAGCTCTAGCAGACTCCAGGAGATCGGCTTCGCTTTTTGTCAGCTTGCCCTGGGTCTTCGCCTGGAGAGCCCAAGCCTTCCGCTCATTGTACTCCAGGGCGGAGATCCGAATGTTTGACTGAGCGATGACCGAGTTCACCGTCTCGACTTGGCCTCGAGCAATCCCCAGCTGCTCCTCGGAGTGAGCCAGGCGGTCCTGGAGGGTAGCGACTTCGGCTCGCAGGGCGCTCAAGGTGGGTTCGTTGGAGACAAGCTAGGTATGCTTGAGACTGGTCTCCAAGAACTCCACCCGTTGCTCGACTCGCGCCCGGGCTGAGGAGTGGGTCAAGACTGCCATAGAGAGGCTGTGGCATGACCCCCAGAACTACAAAACTATGAAGGTAATAAGATCATAGAGCTAGATAACAAGCAAAGGAAAAAGGTTGATTCCAAATATATCTGAGTGGCGTCAAGGAAAAAGGAGTCGGTCTTATTATCCGACCCACGATAGTAAGAGCCTTCGAGCCCTTGTATGTAGTGGTCGACCACGGGTCCGTATAGCCGCAGCTCCTGGCACCGCTCGGGTAACTCACCCGACGGCATGCCCAAGCGGCAGTCGGACCGCATGGGCACCATGAGATGCAGGGGCGGCCGATTGATCTGACCCTCGGTTGGCGGAGATCCCGACCTCTCTGGTAGGGGGAGGTCGGGTGTGCTGGAGGAGACCGAGGAAGTGGTAGTAGGGATGAGAGCGGAGGAGGTTCGGGGACCTCCCGAGTCAGGAGCCGTTTTCTTCTTCTTCAGGCGTTTGCTGGAGGAGGGCTGAGACAAGTCTCCAATCGGGGAAGAGGCCCGATGATGCTTGGAGGAGGTGGGTTGCGCAGTCGTCGCGGGGGGTGCCGGCTCGGGACCGAGAGCTACAAGCGCCTGCTCCGGAACAGTCGGAGCCGGGCCTAATGGAGCAGCCTCAGTCGGGGCGCCCTCCTCAGTCGGTGCTCCCTCCCTCGCTTGCAGTTCGACGGCGACTCGAGTCTCCAGCTCGGCGTCAACCAGGCCAAAGCCTTCTGCTAAGGTCGTTGCCAACATTATTGGGGCTGCAAGAACAACACAATTTTAGTTAGAGCTAAAAAATATTCCGAGAGAATATCACAATGCTTATCGAATGAAATTGATTGTAGAATTGGCACGGGGCTGAAGCCGAAGGCGGAAAGGAGCTCCTCCTTCAGCAGGTTCACTCGTGGAAGTGCCTACCGCCTAGCTTGGACAACGCTGACTGGTAGGCCGCGGAGGTACGGTAATACTTAGAAAGGGGAGGAGAGGATGGAAGATCCTCGACCCAGGCCGTGGGCTAGCTCGGGGTCGGGGTAGGCTTAACAAAGAAATTGTAACTACCTGGTCCGTCGACCCGACCCCTCGGCCCCTTGGGCGGCCAAATTCCATTTTTGGCGGCCCCACAACCTGGCCCCTTTGGTCATCGACCGTCGGCCGTGCTGTTACTCACTAGGTCTTCCCACCCCTGGCCAATGGATTTTTACCTTCCCCAGGATTCGAACTCTAGACATCCAGGCTAAGTACTAAAGTTTATGAATCCTGGTAACCAAGTGAGTACCAATGTAGCAGAGTCGCCAAAACAGACATAAGGGTCTCCTGTAAGTGCATGTCAATCATATGCAACATCAAGTAAAATAAGCACAAATAAGGGCAAAATAAACGAATACGCAAGGTGCAATGACATGGTCACCCCTACCGTCGGTCAGACATCGTCACCTATGTACGGGAGGAAGCTGAGCAGAGGCCACCCTCCGATGTAGGGCTGTGACTGCCGTCCATACTCTGCCATCACTACTCCTGAGCGATCGAGTAGACGGAATGCTGCCGGTGTAACACCCCTTCTCCATGGCCTATCCTAGCGATATTTCTATCAGCCCCAGGCCATCTCTGGAGGACATCTCTGTCTGAGTGTTACCCCTACCCCATGTATATAAATGGGGGAGAGACCTCTCCCTCTCATCTCCTGGTATATGGACTACTCAAAGAGGGACATCTGCCTGCTACCACACTCCGATTCACTAACCCATGAGTGCATGAGCGGAGCAGCACAGAGCACACTACCCAATACTCCGTCAACCACTAACCCATGAGAGGTCGTATGGGTAGGTCAATACAACTGTCGACCTAGCTCACCCAAAAGGGGCCCCAGATCGACAGTGATGTACAGTGCACAATGATGCATAACACTGGTCAAAACAGCATCCACTATCTAATCCACCTATATTAACATGATATGTAAGGATCGTAGATAATGCACCATAACCTAAGTCCTAAAGGTATAGGTATCACATGTCAGTTGTGGCACAACAACATCAGCAAAACAAATATAAGAGTCATGCCACAATCTGTTATTCTATTGCTAAACAAACATATCAAATATATATATCTGTGACAAATCTAAAAGAAGAGTCAGATATACCCGCCTCCAATGCAGGAATCCAAAAGTGAAGAGAGCCCACTGTCTGAATAATCCCAACACCTCTGTGTCCTGTATCAACAGACATATTAAATAGCTATCATCACAACTATTAAGTAGTTAAACAAATCCCTAAATCGTATCAAGGTTAGCCTAATCACCATTTTCATCTAATTATCTCTAATTAGATGATAGACTCAAGTTGTCGCAATTGGGTTCAAACTTAGGTTTAGTCCAACCCTAGGCAAGATCCAATCCAACAGAACCATCCAAGATCACCCTATTCCAATCAACCCAGAGCACCAGGAAGAGCTCACGGCAGAACATAGCAACACATCAGATCACCAAAACATATACAAATCCTATATCCATGATCATCTCTTAACCACCGAACCAAAACCTCAAGAACCAACAGATCAAAACCCTAGATATCTTTACAATTCAGATCCAAAAACTTATCAAAACGAAAACCCAAGGTCCCATACAGAAACCTCCAAATCAGATGCGAACTCAAGCAACAAATTCGGTAAAGAAACCAAAACGAATTCGAAACATAAGTTCTCATTCCTAAAACGAATCAATCTAGGGCAGTATTGCTATCAAAAGCAGTAATCTAACCCAACAACTAATTCACCTTGCCAATCCATTCACAGTCTTCAACATAGTCCAAGAAAACAACATGTACCTAATGGATTGAGACCGCAGTGGCTTATCCTGCCAAAGATCTGCCGGCGAGCACACCTAGCGACCTCCAAGACTCCGTCAATAGGCAGTCGAGCCCACACACCCCTCCTCTTTGCGATTAGATAAGCTAGGGCAAGGATCGCCAGCCAAAAGACCAACGCAAGGGGAAAACCCTCCTACTCCACCGAGCTTCGATGGCGCAATAGTAAAGCACACGGCAAGGCTCGAGGTTTTGCCGACGACGATCGAAGAAGAAGAGGAAGATCGAAGAACGAAGGAGAAGAGGTAAAGGATCGGCTCGACATCAGCTTCTGGCTATGGAGAAGGAGGAGGAGAACGAAGCACAAAGGCTCGTGTGCGCTCGGTGGACCATGGCGTCGAGGGGGTGCGGCTGCGAACTAGGGCACGCGCAGAAGAGAGGAAAGATCGGCTGTGGCTCAATCGCAAGGAAGAGAAGAAATAGAGCGTCAGTTCGGGGTTGTGCTAGGGCAATTGAAGAGATGAACCGATATAATATATCACTGAATTTTTCCATTTAACCCCTCTATATTCCTATTTTCTCACAGCAGCCCTCTAGTTTGAAAATTTTACATTTTAGCCCCCCAAAATTTTCTATATTCTGACATTCTCCCCCACTAACAAAAATTTGGTCCTCAAATTTGTTATCATATGTACTAGGTACGGTCAAACAGTGCAAAGTACTGAACGAATCACTCACACGTACCTCAATCAAACAAGTGGGGGTAGCGAGCTCGGATAATATCCTTAAACTCCCAGGTCGTCTCGTCATCTGAATGTTGCTATCATCCGAGTTTAACCAGTCAGATTGCCTTGTTCCGCAACAGACACTCCTGGAAACCCGAGTCCATACAGATACCTCTTCATAAGTAATGCCAAACTGGAGCGGAACAACACCTTGACTAATACGAGTGTGGAATCTGGCACATGACCTCTCGGCATGGATACATGCAACACGACATGGATGCCAATCAAAGACGGTGGAAGTGCTAGGCGATATGCTACAGCTCCAATCCTTTTCAAAATCTGGAACAGACCAATATACCATGGAGCTAGCTCACCTCTGAGACCAAAACATTTCACCCATTTCTTGGGTGAAACTCGAAGGAAAACATGATCACCTGCAGCAAATTCTATAGGTCTGCGCCTCCGGTCAGCATAGCTTTTCTGGCGATCCTATGCTGCTAAGAATCTCTGTCTGACATTCCGTACTAACTATTTCTCGTGCTGAACTCTCTGGGGTCCAAGCAGCTGAGTCTCACCGACCTCTTCCCAGAGGGCGGGTGTCCTGCACGCCCTACCGTACAACGCTTCAAACGGTGTCATCTGTATCGCCGAATGAAAGCCGTTGTTGTAGGCGAACTCCATCAAGTGCAAATGGTCCTCCCAACTGCCCCCAAAGTCCCTCACACACGAGCGCAGTAAGTCCTCCAAAGTCTAGATAGTACACTCTGACTGTCAGTCTGTCCAGGGATGAAAAGCTGTGCTGAGACGGAGCTCTGTACCCATAGCCCTCTGCAAACTCCGCCAGAACCGCGGTGTAAAACGTGGATCTCTATCCGAGATAATACTCACAGGAACTCCGTGTAATCTGACTAACTCTCAACAATACAACTCTGCCAATCTATCAAAAGAATCTGTCCTCCGGATAGCTAAGAAGTGAGTAGATTTGGTTAGTGGGTCCATGATTACCCAAATCGCATCATGACCTCTCCTAGTCCTCAGCAAACCCACAACGAAGTCCATGATGATGTGCTCCCACTTCCACTCGAGAATGGGGATTCTCTGGAGGAGTCCAGCAGGTCTCTGGTGCTCTACCTTAACCTGCTGACAGACGAGACATCTAGCAACAAAGTCCGCTACGTTCCTCTTCATGTCATTCCACCAATAGGAATGTCTCAAATCACGATACATCTGAGTGCTACCCGGATGAATAGCAAAACGTGATCGGTGAGCCTCCTGCAGCAACTCCTCTAAGATAGGGTGTGCCTCTGGTACACACAACCTCCCTCGGAAGTACAGAACACCCTCCTCATCACGTGCGAAATCCGACTGCCCTCCTGAAATCGCCTGGCTGCCCAGAAACTGAATATGCTGATCACTGGCCTAAGCCTCTCTGATCCTCGTCCGAATCTCTGACTGAGTCATCAAAGTCACTAGCAGTCCTCTCTCTATCCGAGACCGCTTCTCTAACCCTAGCTCAGAGAAACTCTGAATCAAATCTGTGACCATCAGTCTGTGGCATGCCAAAACAGTTCTGGACTTCCAACTGAGGGCGTCGGCAACTACATTAGCTTTCCCAGGATGGTACCTAATGGTGCAGTCGTAATCCTTCAGAAACTCCATCCACCTCCTCTGTCGGAGATTCAGCTCTCGCTGAGTGAATAGATACTGAAGGCTCTTGTGATCTGTGAAGATCTCGAATGTGACCCCATACAGATGATGCCTCAAGATCTTTAGCGTGCGAATGATAGTGGCCAACTCTAAGTCGTGAACGGGGTAGTTCCTCTCACACTCCTTCAGCTGCCGAGAAGCCTAAACAACCATCCGTTCAAGCTGCATGAGTATCGCACCCAGTCCCAGGAGAGATGCATCAGTATACAGAGTGAAGTCATTCTCTCCAGAATGCCATACTAGAACTGGTGCAGATACCAGCCGTCGCTTCAGCTCCTGAAAGCTGGTCTCGCAGGCTTCAGTCCATACAAACTTCACGCCTTTCCTGGTCAGGCGTGTAAGGGATGATGAAATGCTGGAGAAGTCTCAACCAAGCATCGGTCATAGCCAACCAAACCCAGGGAACTGCGCAAATTGGAACGATCATCCAATTCACTTCAAACCCTTCCTAAGTCCTAAGTAAATCCCCGACAAGGTCCTTAATACCTATTCTCATTTCCAATCATAAATTGGAAACGTCTAATATAACCCAGTGGATCCCTAAGGTTCAACCTTCATCTACTAACCTACCAAACATCTAACCACAACATCCGCGATATCCTTCCCTATATCGGTCCACCAACGGAAACGCCTCAAGTCTTACCTACAAAACACACAAACCAAGAACAGTGAGCCTCACTTGCCTCTTAAGTGAGACAATCAAGGAAGCTCCTCCGTAAAAAGGTCAAAAACTTCCAAACTATAGAAAACACTAGAGCACTCCTTCGGACATGCGTTTGGAAATTCTCGAACTACAGAAACGTCCGAGAGCTAAGGCTACCACTGTCATCCGTACGACCCAATGACAATAGAAACCCTAACGTCCACGTGCTAGAATCCTCTAGCCCTGAGACGAGAAGATAATTGCAACCTCGTCGTCTCTGATGCCAATGAACCACCACATGGACTAGTTTGGAGGTCAACTCGTAACCACTCGCGCTTGACAACTAACGGTCTACCCCTCGGAGACTGTCCTCTATAACATACACCCGTTACAGTCAAATTTCACCGGTGTCAGCTGCTAACACCCATTCCATCGCATCCCAGCGGGTCCTGCTTCTCGATGTGCTACCGAAAATATCTAACACATACGACCTGTCTATGAGTCATAAAACCTCATAGATTAGAATAGCGTAAGACGAGTCAACTAACCGTCTTCTCGTAACCCAATATTCCTCCGGTTCTCCACTCAAGGTTCAGAAACCTCTGAGTTCCAACCCCATAACATAGAGGCACGCTATGTCTCAAGAGTATCTCAACATAATCAGGAAGTGATTCTTCGTTCCTTGATAGTTTCCTCAATATCTTCCACCCAAAGGCGATATAACCTCGTAAGTGATTCGCCTCAGCGCAAATCATAAGTACGTAGGTACTTCCTTGGTTCACCCAACCAAGTACAAACGGTAACCCATAAGTGGCAAACAACTAGCTCCACACCTTTCCGAATCGGTACAAGTCACATCTGACTGCACTTTTTTTGGTTATCTAACCAAGCATAATATATCTGAGATCAACAGTCCCACGGAATTAGGATATCTCTATCCTCTATCAACTGAGATGATAACCAACCAATACCATCTCTATTGCATCACAATAGGTCATGTCCTCCAGACATGCCATCTAGGATATCTATCCATAACTGAGGCTCAATGAACTAAAGTGTGTTGATCTCATACCTGATAAAGTCAACTAAGACATATAACCATCAATAAGTTGTCATCTGATTCGGCCCCGAATCCCCGACACATCAATCGGCACTATCGAAGAATCAACCTTCTCCGCTATACAATTGAAACCACCATGTCTAACACTACACTATACAATAGATACAAAAGAGGTAAATGAAACACATCATATACCTCGTGTCGCCTGGAGGAGTCCCGTCGCCGCCATGTCCCAATCGCGTCCATCGAGAAAATGACTCCGACACAAAATTCGAAAACACCCACAAGACCACAAGGTATCTCGAGAACCTGGCTCTGATGCCAAATAAATTGTCACGCCCCGAGACCCCAGGAGCCGCTGATTCAATAGAAAATCGGACAACACCTCCCTTGTCCGGCAGACAATTTACACATACATACATCACATAAAACACGACCACGCAGTTTAAATGTGCCTCAGGCCTCAAATCAAGACAGAATATAAATAAAATCGGGTAAACCATAACTGACTGCGGATCGATCCGACTTACGACAAAACAAAATGACACAAGGGCCTCCATGGTACACAAAAGTACAACTATACTGCCATGTAAACCAACCAACAAAACACGAATACAACAGCGAAAACGAAAAGACAAAATGAACAGAAAGAGAGTACCAACATGTACCCCTATCAAAATACCACGACAAACCCCGAGAATCGTCTCGCAAATACACGAGCTGGGACAGGCTACCGGGCACTCCAGTCGAACCTCCTGAAAAAAACAAGGAGCTAACGGGATGAGTCATAGAACTCAGTGAATATCTCATCATATATACAAGATATTCTAAGCTAGTAACAGTGTAACGGACTATCGAAATAACACAAGTAAAAGTAGTGGGAAGTCATCTGAAAGAGGGAATAGGATGTATCATACCAATGTAGCAGAGTCGCCAAGACCGGACATAAGGGTCTCCTGTAAGTGCATGTCAATCATATGCAGCATCAAGTAAAAACAAGCACAAGTAAGGGCAACATAGACGAATACACAAGGTGCAATGACATGGTCACCCCTGCCGTCGGTCAGATTTCGTCACCTATGTACGGGAGGAAGCTGAGCGGAGGCCACCCTCCGATGTAGGGCTGTAACTGCCGTCCATACTCTGTCATCACTACTCCTGAGCAATCGAGTAGACGGAATGCTGCCGGTGTAACACCCCTACTCCATGGCCTATCTTAGCGATATCTCTATCAGCCCCAGGCAATCTCTGGAGGACATCCCTATCTGAGTGTTACCCCTACCCCATGTATATAAATGGGGGAGAGACCTCTCCCTCTCATCTCTTGGTATATGGACTACTAAAGGACGGACATCTGCCTGCTACCACACTCCGATTCACTAACCCATGAGTGCATGAGCGGAGCAGCACAGAGCACACTACCCAATACTCCGTCAACCACTAACCCATGAGAAGCCGTGTGGGTAGGTCAATATAACTGTCGACCTAGCTCACCCAAAAGGGGCCCCAGATTGACAGTGATGTACAGTGCACAATGATGCATAACACTGGTCAAAACAGCATCCACTATCTAATCCACCTATATCAACATGATATGTAAGGATCGTAGATAATGCACCATAACCTAAGTCCTAAAGGTATAGGTATCACATGTCAGTTGTGGCACAACAACATCAGCAAAATAAATATAAGAGTCATGCCACAATCTGTTATTCTATTGCTAAACAAGCATATCAAGTATATATATCTGTGACAAATCTAAAAGAAGAGTCAGAGATACCCGCCTCCAATGTAGGAATCCAAAAGTGAAGAGAGCCCACTATCTGAATAATCCGCAACACCTCTGTGTCCTGTATCAACAGACATATTAAATAGCTATCATCACAACTATTAAGTAGTTAAACAAATTCCTAAATCGTATCAAGGTTAGCCTAATCACCATTTTCATCTAATTATCTCTAATTAGATGATAGACTCAAGTTATCGCAATTGGGTTCAAACTTAGGTTTAGTCCAACCCTAGGCAAGATCCAATCCAACAGAACCATCCAAGATCACCCTATTCCAATCAACCCAGAGCACCAGGAAGAGCTCACGGCAGAACATAGCAACACATCAGATCACCAAAACATATACAAATCATATATCCATGATCATCTCTTAACCACCGAACCAAAACCTCAAGAACCAACAGATCAAAACCCTAGAAATCTTTACAATTCAGATCCAAAAACTTATCAAAACGAAAACCCAAGGTCCCATACAGAAACCTCCAAATCAGATGCGAACTCAAGCAACAAATTCGGTAAAGAAACCAAAACGAATTCGAAACATAAGTTCTCATTCCTAACATGAATCAATCTAGGGTAGTATTGCTATCAAAAGCAGTAATCTAACCCAACAACTAATTCACCTTGCCAATCCATTCACAGTCTTCAACCTAGTCCAAGAAAACAACACGTACCTAATGGATTGAGACCGCAGTGGCTTATCCTGCCAAAGATCTGCCGGCGAGCATGCCAAGCGACCTCCAAGACTCCGTCAATCGGCAGTCGAGCCCGCGCACCCCTCCTCTCTGCGATTAGATAAGCTAGGGCAAGGACCTCCAACCAAAAGACCAACTCAAGGGGAAAACCCTCCTACTCCACCGAGCTCCGAAGGCGCAACAGTAAAGCAGACGGCAAGGCTTGAGGTTTTGCCGACGACGATCGAAGAAGAAGAGGAAGATCGAAGAACGAAGGAGAAGAGGTAAAGGATCGGCTCGACATCAGCTTCTGGCTATGGAGAAGGAGGAGGAGAATGAAGCACAAAGGCTCGCGTGTGCTCGGTGGACCGTGGCGTCGAGGGGGTGCGGCTGCGAGCTAGGGCACGCACAGAAGAGAGGAAAGATTGGCTGTGGCTCAATCGCAAGGAAGAGGTGAAATAGAGCGTCGGTTTGAGGTTGTGCTAGGGAAATTGAAGAGATGAACCGATATAATATATCACTGAACTTTTCTATTTAACCCCTCTATATTCCTATTTTCTCACAGCAACCCTCTAGTTTGGAAATTTTACATTTTAGCCCCCTAAAATTTTTTGTATTCTGACATTTTATGTAGCAATCTCGGCGTCTCTGGTCCCCGCAGGCAACCCTCTAGGCTCGAGACCCTACGACCTTCCCACCCCTGGCAGTGGGTTTTTGCCTTCCCCAGATTCGAACCCTTGACCTCCAGGTTGCGGCTCACTTGGCTACCAGATTCAAGGAACCTTTATACTTGACCAGGAGGTCAAGGGTTCGAATCTGGGGAAGGAAAAAATCCACTGCCAGGGGTGGGAAGGTCGTAGGGTCTCGGGCCTAGAGGGTTGCCTGCGGGGACCAGAGACGTCGAGATTGCTACATAAAAGGTGTCTTTTTATGTAGCGACACGACCCCTCTAGCCCCATCAGGCGGCTCTCTAGGCCGTGTCCTACGGTCTTCCCACTCCCGGCAAAATGTTTTTGCCTTCCCCAGATTCGAACCCTAGACCTCCAGGACAAGTATTAAAGTTCCTTGAATCTGGTAGCCAAGTCAACATTTGGCAGCCCAATCAAATCTGGTAGCCCAACAACCTGACGGTCAAATCAACATTTGGCGGCCGAACAACCTAGCCCGACAGTGTCGTTACTCACAAGAACTTCCCACCCCTGGCCAGTGGATTTTTGCCTTTCCCAGGATTCGAACTCTAGACCTCTAGGCTAAGTACTAAAGTTTATGAATCCTGGTAGCCAAGTGAGCCACACTCACTTGGCTACCAGGATTCATAAACTTTAATACTTAGCATGGAGGTCTAGAGTTTGAATCCCAGGGAAGGAAAAAATCCACTGGCCAGGGGTGGGAAGTTCATGTGAGTAACGACGGTCGACGGTCGACAACCAAAGGGGCCATTTGTTGGGCCGCCAAAAATGGAATTGGGCCGCCCAAGGGGCCGAGGGGTCGGGTCGACGGACCGGGTTGTTATAGAAATAATGTTCCTTCCAACCTTTATTGGAGGAAGAAAGCTTCGATAGGAAGGAAGTTTTGGCTTGGGCTTGAAAGAAGAAGTCGCCTGGCCCATGTTTTTTAGGGTAATAAAAATAATGAAAGGTTTCAGGCTGAAGAGGAATTTGGTACAAAGCAAATATACTAGCCGAGCCGCACATCATACAGATGACGTTCGGGGCTAGTTGGGATAAAGGTATACGGAAGTATGTACAAATAGAAGAAATAAAAGGATGGATGGGGAATCGGAGATCGACCTGTAGGTGGTCTCGGGACAAGGTAATGAAGCCCGAAGGGGCGAAGTCGGGTCAGTCGACCGAAGTGGGTAAATGGAGTTGATGGTCGGAGGGAATTGGGTAGTTCAACTGGATTTGGTCGAGGTCATGAGCATGGAGGTCAGTGACCATGGTCGAATACCATGGCTCGTAAGGTGAAGAAGATGACGAGGGCGACTCCATGATAAAAGACAAGGGCGAAGGAACTACCCGGGGAAAGAGAAAACTGCCGGAGAAGAAGATCGGAAGGACGGACTTGCCGGAACCCTAACAGAGTTCGAAGCAGCAGCAGGACGGTGTCGAAGTTAAAACGCGATGGTAAAAATTGTGAGGTAAAAGGCCTATATATAAGGTCCGGAGAGCGACATCGACTGTCCGATGGCGAGCTAGGAAAAAAGGCAAGATCGAGCCAGGACCGTCCGATCGAGCCCGAGATGGGTACCAAAGCGACAAGGCACACGTGCGAGTCGAACAGTTGCAGAGGCGGGCAGCAGACTCATCGTAGCTCGGGAGATAAATGACTTGGGGACACGTGTCCTCGACAATTAATGGGGCAGTTAATAAGGAGATATGTGGTGATTCGGCATGGGCCACGACAGGAAGTGGAAAAGACATTTGATGGGAAGGTTTACCGGTAAGGTGAGTCGCTGACTCAAGGTCGGTCATGGAAATCAGTCGCAAGAGCATGCCATTCGGGTCTGCCAGGCTTGTGCCGGAACAATGGTCCAGTCAGTCGGACTGCGTGCCTCCTTCAACTAGACTCGAGGGGGATGCTTATGATCTCGGGCCAGCTTGTGTGTAGCCTGGCCCGACAGCCTGGCGACCCGTCAGGAGGAGATAGGTTTACAGGCCCCAGGAGCCAGTCGAATATAGGTCCTATACAGGCGGATCACCCCATTTCCCCCGAACACGAGAAAACATTGGCCCTGACCAAGGCAACGAGGGCCAGAAGCCCCGAAGGCACCCGAGCACAGGAAGTCTTGGGCAGGGGAGTTCCTAATCAGGAGTGTCCCGAGTCGGGGAAGTTTCTGCTCGCAACATTCCTAAGCTTTAACACTCCCAAGTCAGGGGAGTCTCAACTCAAGGTATCCTAAAGTTATAAGCGAATTTACTCCCATGCACCTCTCGGCTCGGTGCCTAGTCGGATGCGTGGCGGCCTACGCTCCCTGAGTACAATTCGACCGATGGTCCGAATTCTCATCTTCGTACAAGTTGTAAGCGGGCATGCCCCCGTGGACTTCTCGGCTGGGAGTCCAGCCGAACGCGTAGCGGCCCACGCTCCTGGGGTCCTCCCGAGTTAGAGAAGTCTTCACTCAGAGTACCACCATATCATGAGATCCCCGAGTTAGGAGCACCCTGAGCTAGAAGAGCACTCGGTCGTTGACTAGACTATCCCCGAGTCGGCTGAGTTTGGACGTACATCCCGAACCACGCTCACCACGACTCAGGAAGCATACCTTCACTCGGGAAGTCTTCCTTAACTCGGGAAGCCAAGTCGTCTAAGGTTCTGGTCGTGACTTATCCGAACAACCACTCCATGACACAGGACTAGCAGAAGAAGTACGGGGTCGGCGCAAGCCTGGTACCATTTTGGCCTGAATCGCGAGTATCTCGTTGACGCCTTGATTTCCCTGCCATACCCTAACCCCCCGTACTACGATCACATACGTCCGTGTCAGGTCGAGCGGTGCCTGACGACGCTCGCCCTTAAGTTGACAGTGCCCCTTTCCTTATTCCGGTATGCGACACAATACCCTGCCTCCTTGGCTCTGCCTTATCCTGCCCTCGTATACGACAAAAAGGTGGCAGACGGGGCAGAAGCTATCAGCTTCCCCGTATATAAGCCTCTCCACTCCTCGTCCCCCAAGTACGCGAAATAGTATTTTCGCTACTGTTCTATTATTTTCATTGCTCTCCCACCACCGGGGACTGACTTGACCGTCGGAGTGCTTTGCCGGAGACTTTTTCCGACGGATTCTAACGGTCTTTGCCTTGCAGAACGACGCGAGTATCGGAGCCAGCATCGATGGTTCGTGATTCTTGAGAGACCACGTGCTCTTGAAAATCCACCTCGCTTCGCGACATGATAAATCAAGAATAGCAAAAGTCTTCAAATTTTTTTATATCAAATTTTCCTTTTACAACCCTAATTCATTCCACATTTACATAAATTTGTCTCACAGAATTTCCTCTCACATTAATTTTCCAAATCTGTCATGCATCCCCTATATATAATCACGTACAAGAACATAATCTATTTAATTATCGAGACTGAAGAATAATAGTTGACTGTCCGGATGGATCGACCTCCAAAAGTTGGAGATGACAATGGCGAGAAGAGGCAGAGGAGCGGATCCCTTTCTAGTTCTTCTCACCTTCTTGGTGTTTCAACGGTTCCGCCCATCCACATAAGCCAAGAAGGTCACCACCAACCTTGACTTCTTCTTCCACGACATCCTCAGAGGCCCCGACCCTCAGTTCCGTCCTTTCGCCTCTGTTGTCGCCTGTCGGCCCTGACCCCAGAGGCAGACTAGCTCTCTGGTGGTGGGCTAAGCGTGGGGCTTCTACATGTCGCTGTCGCGGCGGTCTCTGATGCTCGTGATGGGGGTAGACTTGCGGCTTCACGACGGGACCGTTCAACAACAAATCCTTTAGCGTGTTCTCACAGAATCCCATATTGGACGGGGAGCGTAAGCCAGCCGTGGTTGGCGACCGGGGAAACTTTCGGATGGCTCGAGGTTTTGCATGCCTGCGGACGCACTCCGTCAACGTCACCTTTGGCGATGCCTTCGTCACAGTGTTTCACGACGGTTTATTCCATTTTTTATTTTTATTTTTTTAAAAATCATATTCTTTCATTTTCTGAAAAATAATTTTATTTTATTCTTTAATTTTCGAAAAAATATTAAATCTTTTTCTGAAAAATAAAATTGAAAAATACAAATCAAACACGTTTTTAAAAAAAATCATATTTTCTAAAAAAATAAAAAAAATAAAAAACAAACATACCTTTTCCTTCTGTTTTTGAATGACCTCAACCTTCTTCGTATAGTCATCAGTCAGTTTCTTAAAAAAGATTATAAAGAGCACAACAATGCTTCATGAACATAATTTTGGAGACATTTCCATGAGGAAATAATCTACGTTATCTAAATATGAGAAATAATTAACACATAACCACGTATTCCAGATGATATAGTGTTAAACTTAACATACTTGAAGATCACTTGACAGATCTTCAACATTATCTTCTGAAAGTTACTTCTCCTGAACGATATTCATGAAAAAATATATTAGATGTCCACCAAACATACGTAAAAGTATCTGTTACTGAGAGTTCAACGGAACAAACTTTCTCAAGTTTCTCATAGGCTTTATTTGCATCTCTTCGTATATTTCTTATTGCAACCTGCAAAAAACAATGATACCATCAAGCAACAATAAAGCATAAAAACTACGACAATTTATCAAAAGGCGTACCTAAGTATTGGTATTTACCAAAAGGCGTACCATGGTTTCAATGTTACCAAAGGGCGCACATATTTTAGTAAACTTCCTCTTATACCCCTACCGACAAGTACTGCATGCAATTCTCTTTCCTTTTCTCTATCTCATTGTCAGTAACGAATTTCGAGACGGACCATAAAAAGATGTTCCTTTATATTTTGATAATAATATTATGGAACCTTTCTCAAAACAAAAAAAATATTGAAATTAATTAAAATATTTTTATTAAATTAAAACTAAAACAACATTTCAGCCGCCCACGTTGGGCCTGAAATGGTTCCATTTCAGGCCCAACGTGGGGCTGAAATGTTTCCATTTCAGGCCCAACATGCCCAATATTAAGGGACTTTTCTCGATTCTTTGTTATTACATTTTAACATCTCGGAGAAGTCTAAATAAACAATGGATAGCAAATTTGAACTCCTTGTAACCTCAGAAATCCACAGAAACTGAAATTTTTACAATCGGAACTCTCTAGGTCAATCTATGACCTTTTAGGGTCATTGGGGCTGAAATAGAAACATTTCAGCCCCACGTTGGGCCTGAAATGATTCCATTTCAGGCCCCACGTTGGGCATGAAATGATTCCATTTCCGGCCCGCATTGGGCCTGAAATGGAATCATTTCAGGCCCAACGTGGGGCTGAAATGTATCCATTTCAGCCCCAATGACCCTAAAAGGTCACTGATTGACCTAGAGAGCTCCGATTGTAAAAATTTCAGTTCCTGTGGATTTCTGAGGTTACAAGGAGTTCAAATTTGCTATCCATTGTTTATTTAGACTTCTCCGAAGTGTTAAAATGTAATAATGAAGAACCGCGAAGAAATCACACATTAGGCCTTTTAGGGTCATTGGGCCTGAAATGCTTGGACACCTATTGCATTGGTGATATCTAATATATAGATGTTTGGACACCTAAAACATCATCTCCTACCTCTGACCTCTCTATCCATATAGAATTTTCAGAAATTCAGATATGGGAGGTCCATCAGTGGGTTTTGGTCAAAACTCACTGATATTTCTAAACTACTCCTATTTGATTGGTGATATCTAATATATAGATGGTTGGACACCTAAAACATCATCTCCTATCTCTAACCTCTCTATTCATATGGAGTTTTCAGAAATCCAGATATGGGAGGTCCATCAGTGGGTTTTGAGCAAAACCCACTGATGGAACTAAACTAAACCTATAGCTTTGAAAAAAATAAAAATTTGAGGTTATGGACACCTAAAATACTTTCTCCAACCTCATCTCTAACTTTTTAGCTGGGGGTTTCAGAAATCCAGATATGGGAGGTCCATCAGTGGGTTTTGAGCAAAACCCACTGATGGAACTAAACTAAACTTATAGCTTTGAAAAAAATAAAAATTTGAGGTTATGGACACCTAAAATACTTTCTCCAACCTCATCCCTAACTTTTTAGCTGGGGGTTTCAGAAATCCAGATATGGGAGGTCCATCAGTGGGTTTTGAGCAAAACCCACTGATGGAACTAAATTAGACCTATAGCTTTGAAAAAAATAAAAATTTGAGGTTATGGACACCTAAAATACTTTCTCCAACCTCATCCCTAACTTTTTAGCTGGGGGTTTCAGAAATCCATCTATTTCAGCCCCAACGTGTCCAATATTAAGAGTTTTTTTTCGATCCTTTGTTATTACATTTTAACACCTCGGAGAAGTCCAAATAAATAATGGATAGCAAATTTGAACTCCTTGTAATCTCAGAAAAAGACCCATTGGGCCTGAAATGGAATCATTTCAGGCCCAACGTGGGCCTGAAATGGAATCATTTAAGGCCCAACGTGGGGCTGAAATGTTTCCATTTCAGCCCCAATGACCCTAAAAGGTCACTGATTGACCTAGAGAACTCCCATTGTAAAAATTTCAGTTCCTGTGGATTTCTGAGGTTACAAGGAGTTCAAATTTGCTATCCATTGTTTATTTGGACATCTCCGAAGTGTTAAAATTTAATAATAAAGAACCGCGAAGAAATCACACATTAGGCCTTTTAGGGTCATTGGGCCTGAAATGCTTGGACACCTATTGTATTGGTGATATCTAATATATAGATTTTTGGACACCTAAAACATCATCTCCTACCTCTGACCTCTCTATTCATATAGAATTTTCAGAAATTCAGATATGGGAGGTCCATCAGTAGGTTTTGGTCAAAACTCACTGATATTTCTAAACTACTCTTATTTGATTGGTGATATCTAATATATAGATGGTTGGACACCTAAAACATCATCTCCTACCTCTAACCTCTCTATTCATATGGAGTTTTCAGAAATCCAGATATGGGAGGTCCATCAGTGGGTTTTGAGAAAAACCCACTGATGGAACTAAACTAGACCTATAGCTTTGGAAAAAATAAAAATTTTAGGTTATGGACACCTAAAATACTTTCTCCAACCTCAACAATAACATTTTAGCTGGGGGTTTCAGAAATCCAGATATGGGAGGTCCATCAGTGGGTTTTGAGCAAAACCCACTGATGGAACTAAACTAGACCTACAGCTTTGGAAAAAAATAAAAATTTGAGGTTATGGACACCTAAAATACTTTCTCCAACCTCATCCCTAACTTTTTAGCTGGGGGTTTCAGAAATCCAGATATGGGAGGTCCATCAGTGGGTTTTGAGCAAAACCCACTGATGGAACTAAACTAGACCTATAGCTTTGGAAAAAATAAAAATTTTAGGTTATAGACACCTAAAATACTTTCTCCAACCTCATCCCTAACTTTTTAGCTGGGGGTTTCAGAAATCTAGATATGGGAGGTCCATCAATGGGTTTTGAGCAAAACCCACTGATGGAACTAAACTAGACCTATAACTTTAGAAAAAATAAAAATTTGAGGTTATGGACACCTAAAATACTTTCTCCAACCTCAACAATAACTTTTTAGCTGGGGGTTTCAGAAATCCAGATATGGGAGGTCCATCAGTGAGTTTTGAGCAAAACCCACTGATGGAACTAAACTAGACCTATAGCTTTGAAAAAAATAAAAATTTGAGGTTATGGACACCTAAAATACTTTCTCCAACCTCATCCCTAACTTTTTAGCTGGGGGTTTCAGAAATCCAGATATGGGAGGTCCATCAATGAGTTTTTAGCGAAACCCACTGATGGAACTAAATTAGACCTATAGCTTTGAAAAAAATAAAAATTTGAGGTTATGGACACCTAAAATACTTTCTCCAACCTCTTTGTTATTACATTTTAACACCTCGGAGAAGTCCAAATAAACAATGGATAGCAAATTTGAACTCCTTGTAACCTCAGAAATCCACAAGAACTGAAATTTTTACAATCGGAGCTCTCTAGGTCAATCAGTGGCCTTTTAGGGTCATTGGGGCTGAAATGGAAATATTTCAGCCCCACGTTGGGCCTGAAATGATTCCATTTCAGGCCCGCATCGGGCCTGAAATGGAATCATTTCAGGCCCAACGTGGGGCTGAAACGTTTCCTTTTCAGCCCCAATGACCCTAAAAGGCCACTGATTAACCTAGAGAGCTCCGATTGTAAAAATTTCAGTTCCTGTGGATTTCTGAGGTTACAAGGAGTTCAAATTTGCTATCCATTATTTATTTGGACTTCTCCGAGGTGTTAAAATGTAATAACAAAGGATCGAAAAAAAACTCTTAATATTGGACACGTTGGGGCTGAAATGGAAACATTTCAGCCCTACGTTGGGCCTGAAATGATTCCATTTCAGGCCCACGTTGGGCCTGAAATGGAATCATTTCAGGCCCAACGTGGGGCTGAAATGTTTCCATTTCAGCCCCAATGACCCTAAAAGGCCACTGATTGACCTAGAGAGCTCCGATTGTAAAAATTTCAGTTCCTGTGGATTTTTGAGGTCACAAGGAGTTCAAATTTGCTATCCATTGTTTATTTGGACTTCTCCGAGGTGTTAAAATGTAATAACAAAGAGGTTGGAGAAAGTATTTTAGGTGTCCATAACCTCAAATTTTTATTTTTTTCAAAGCTATAGGTCTAATTTAGTTCCATCAGTGGGTTTTGCTCAAAACCCACTGATGGACCTCCCATATCTGGATTTCTGAAACCCCCAGCTAAAAAGTTAGGGATGAGGTTGGAGAAAGTATTTTAGGTGTCCATAACCTCAAATTTTTATTTTTTTCAAGGTCTAGTTTAGTTCCATCAGTGGGTTTTGCTCAAAACCCACTGATGGACCTCCCATATCTGGATTTCTGAATCCCCCAGCTAAAAAGTTATTGTTGAGGTTGGAGAAAGTATTTTAGGTGTCCATAACCTCAAATTTTTATTTTTTCTAAAGTTATAGGTCTAGTTTAGTTCCATCAGTGGGTTTTGCTCAAAACCCACTGATGGACCTCCCATATCTGGATTTCTGAAACCCCCAGCTAAAAAGTTAGGGATGAGGTTGGAGAAAGTATTTTAGGTGTCCATAACCTAAAATTTTTATTTTTTCCAAAGCTATAGGTCTAGTTTAGTTCCATCAGTGGGTTTTGTTCAAAACCCACTGATGGACCTCCCATATCTGGATTTCTGAAACCCCCAGCTAAAAAGTTAGGGATGAGGTTGGAGAAAGTATTTTAGGTGTCCATAACCTCAAATTTTTATTTTTTTCCAAAGCTATAGGTCTAGTTTAGTTCCATCAGTGGGTTTTACTCAAAACCCACTGATGGACCTCCCATATCTGGATTTCTGAAACCCCCAGCTAAAAAGTTATTGTTGAGGTTGGAGAAAGTATTTTAGGTGTCCATAACCTCAAATTTTTATTTTTTCCAAAGCTATAGGTCTAGTTTAGTTCCATCAGTGAATTTTTATCAAAACCCACTGATGGACCTCCCATATCTGGATTTCTGAAACCCCCAGCTAAAAAGTTAGGGATGAGGTTGGAGAAAGTATTTTAGGTGTCCATAACCTAAAATTTTTATTTTTTCCAAAGCTATAGGTCTAGTTTAGTTCCATCAGTGGGTTTTGCTCAAAACCCACTGATGGACCTCCCATATCTGGATTTCTGAAACCCCCAGCTAAAAAGTTAGGGATGAGGTTGGAGAAAGTATTTTAGGTGTCCATAACCTCAAATTTTTATTTTTTTCAAAGCTATAGGTTTAGTTTAGTTCCATCAGTGGGTTTTGCTCAAAACCCATTGATGGACCTCCCATATCTGGATTTCTGAAAACTCCATATGAATAGAGAGGTTAGAGGTAGGAGATGATGTTTTAGGTGTCCAACCATCTATATATTAGATATCACCAATCAAATAGGAGTAGTTTAGAAATATCAGTGAGTTTTGACCAAAACCCACTGATGGACCTCCCATATCTGAATTTCTGAAAATTCTATATGAATAGAGAGGTCAGAGGTAGGAGATGATGTTTTAGGTGTCCAAACATCTATATATTAGATATCACCAATGCAATAGGTGTCCAAGCATTTCAGGCCCAATGACCCTAAAAGGCCTAATGTGTGATTTCTTCGCGGTTCTTCATTATTACATTTTAACATCTCGGAGAAGTCCAAATAAACAATGGATAGCAAATTTGAACTCCTTGTAACCTCAGAAATCCACAGGAACTGAAATTTTTACAATCGGAGCTCTTTAGGTCAATCAGTGACCTTTTAGGGTCATTGGGGCTGAAATGGAAACATTTCAGCCCCACGTTGGGCCTGAAATGATTCCATTTCAGTTCCTGTGGATTTCTGAGGTTACAAGGAGTTCAAATTTGCTATCCATTGTTTATTTGGACTTCTCCGAGGTGTTAAAATGTAATAACAAAGAATCGAAAAAAGACTCTTAATATTGGGCACGTTGGGCTGAAATTGAAACATTTCAGGCCCACGTTGGGCCTGAAATGATTCCATTTCAGCCCCAACGTGGGCCTGAAATGGAATCATTTCAGGCCCAACGTGGGGCTGAAATGTTTCCATTTCAGCCCAATGACCCTAAAAGCCACTGATTGACCTAGAGAGCTCCGATTGTAAAAATTTCAGTTCCTATGGATTTCTGAGGTTACAAGGAGTTCAAATTTGCTATCCATTGTTTATTTAGACTTCTCCGAGATGTTAAAATGTAATAACAAAGAATCGAGAAAAGTCCCTTAATATTGGGCACGTTGGGCCTGAAATGGAAACATTTCAGCCCCACGTTGGGCTTGAAATGGAACCATTTCAGGCCCAACGTGGGCGGCTGAAATGTTCTTTTAGTTTTAATTTAATAAAAATATTTTAATTAATTTCAATATTTTTTTGTTTTGAGACAGGTTCCATAATATTATTATCAAAATATAAAGGAATATCTTTTTATGGTCCGTCTCGAAATTCGTTACTGACAATGAGAAAGAGAAAGAGAAAGAGAATTGCATGCAGTACTTGTCGGTAGGGGTATAAGAGGAAGTTTACTAAAATATGTGCGCCCTTTGGTAACATTGAAACCATGGTACCCTTTGGTAAATACCAATACTTAGGTACGCC